>JAYMSL010000878.1:0-20048 GCA_036897195.1 Plantago coronopus
CCACCCTAATTTTTTTGTTCTTTCTCTTCGTTGGTCTTAATAACATTGATGTCTTAGTGATACTTCAGCACTCCCCACTTAAAGAAAGCTATGTTGTCAGAATGGTGTTTTAATAAAAAAAAATTTTCTAAACGGCAAACTATTACAATTACAACTATTAAGTAAATATTCACTTAAACATGTGCCTCCTAAGGCTCGAACCGCAGACCTCCTATTCGCAACTCTATTCCTTTACCACTGCACCACTTTCAGCTTGTTTGGGACTGGATTTGAAGTCCAGAAAACTCAATTTGAGTTATGATTCTAGATAATTGTGTTTTTTTCTGGATTTGAACCTAGTTTGGTAAAAGTTGCGTTTGAAAAAAAAACTGAATTCGTCAAAGCGCTTGTAGCCGAGTGGTGGTTAGCTGAGACATTCCTGATTCAAAAGGTCATGGATTCGATCCCCGTAATTGGTGATTATTCCTCTGTATTGAGGCTTTGAGAGCATTACGTTGATTATTAGTAAAAAATTTGTAAGACCATTGTAATTGTAATAGTATATCTCAAAAAAAAAAAAAAAACTGAATTCCAACATATTTACACTCTAACCTGTGAAATGTCCCTTCACGGGGGTTAATTTTAAACTCAATCTTCTCTTTTATGTCTTTTTACGTTATGTTATACATTCTGACGTTTTTCTTTCCTTCTTTACCATTTTTTTTACACCTTCTTTTATTAAATTTTAATTTATCAAATCTCAAAACACATCATTTTAACCAAACATTCTCTTACACAACCTATTCTAATATACTAATTAACCCTACTATTTCTCAATCCACTCACAAACAGAAAAACTCAAAACTCAATTCGAATTTAGTTATCATTCACAATCCAGTTTTTTTTTTCAAAACTCAACTCGAGTAAAGTCTCAAACACCCAGCTTATGACTCCCAAGTGTTTTAATTAACTTGTGTGAATTAATCCAATCAAGTACAATTATAATCTCAATTATAGTTATTATTCAAAGTTAATTAAATATATAATTCTACTGTAATCTTTATTCTTAAATATCGAATGAGATGAAAATTTTCAACATATCTATTTTAAAATATACCTAGTGGGAGAGGGTTTATTTTTAGGACGTATGAACATTTTGAAAATAACTATTGCAGGTTTGCTTTAAAACAATGTGTATTTCATGTAATATATAATTAAAAACATATATTTTCATGTAATATATAATTAAAACATGTCTTTTGTACTAAAAACTTAATAAAAATATCACATTTTCAAGTATAGATATCACTTCACCTCTTTTTGAATTGTAGTGAGATCGTATCCCATGAGTATTTATCTATTTATTCTCGTTAAAAGAATTTGTGAAGAATAATCTTCTCAAATATAATCGTTCTATAAAAAAACATTGTGAGAGGCTACTTAAAAATGATCTTTCAAAAAAAGACCACCAATCTAATTGAATTCACCTTTCCACACATTCTCTCTGTAAACAAACCCTAATGCTCTGAGGAAGTTAAACGGTCAAATCGATGGAAGCTAACGGCAGTTTCAGGCGGCCGGCGGCTTCTCGTCAAGCGGAACCATCTCGGAAAATAGGAGGCATCCAGGTAGTGAATGAAGAAGACGGTGAAGGTTGGGTGAAGGTACAAAGGAGAAAAAATAATGAAAGAATCCAAGAAGAATATATTTGGTCCAGGACATTGGCTGCAAAATTCATCAACGTATATGTAGCCAATTTCCCGGAGAATACAGAGGCAAAGGATTTGGAGAAGGTATTGGCACAAGTGGGAAGCATAAATCAAGTATATGTGGCAAGAAAGAAGAACAAGGCTGGAAAACACTTCGCGTTTGTCCGGTTTGAAAGAAATCAAGAGGTAGCGAATCTAATTGACAAAGTAAAGAAGGTGTGGATTGGAAACTACAAGCTACTGGCAAACGAAGCTCGGTTTGGAGCGAAGGAACCGTTCGTCAAATCCGATGAGAAGAGAAGTAAGGCAAAGGAGTACCTGCAGAAACTGGTTCTGGCGGAGATAATGCGACAAAAAGAGGCGTGCAAAATGGGAACAGATAGAAGGGAGATGCAGGGAAATCAACCGACAAGGGAATCGAAAGGCGGGTACAGGGAGGCAGTGAAGAAAGCAGGGGCTGCAGCGGATGACGTGGTAAAGGAGAAAACACAGCCACATCTCAATGAATCAAACAGGGAGGAGAGACCCGTACCTGATACGAATAAGCAACCATTGAAAAATCCAAATCTGATTTGGGCTTCTAACTGTTTGGTTGTGCAATTGGTAAAGGAACTGAAAAAGGAGGAAATTGAGAATGTATTGGCAGTGAATGGGCATAAGCAGTTGCAGGTGAGTAGACTAACGGAGTCGGAGTGGTTATTGAATGGATCGGAGGAGGCTAGACGAAGATTGATGGAGGAAGATAGGGAGTGGGCTAATCAATGGTTCTCTAATATGCGGAATTGGTCGAAAAAAGAAAGAAACCAACACCGAAGAGTGTGGATTAGCATTTATGGGGTACCACTACATTGGTGGAATGAATTTGTTTTTCGTAAGATCGGAGGGAGAATAGGTAAGGTGATAGAGGTTGGAGAAGGAGTGATAGGCAGGGAGGATTTCCGGAGGGGAAAGGTGCTGATAGAAACGAAAGAGGCAGACATGATAAGGATGGAATCCAAACTAAATTTAGACCTTGAACCAAACAGTCCAAAGGAGGAGTATACAATTATAATAGTAGAGGAGGCTGGAGACTGGAATCAGGCTAAATGCGAATGCAAATGTGTGCGGTGGAATGATCGCAGGGAAGAAGAAGAATCAGACATCTTCTCTCGAAAATCATCGGAGGATTGTAGTGACGATGATGCTGAAACAGAATTTTTTAGTGACGGGGAGGAGGAAGAATTTGGCAGTGAACAGGAACTGAATCCGGATGGGGGGG
This sequence comes from Plantago coronopus, assembly GCA_036897195.1. Classification (NCBI taxonomy): domain Eukaryota; kingdom Viridiplantae; phylum Streptophyta; class Magnoliopsida; order Lamiales; family Plantaginaceae; genus Plantago; species Plantago coronopus. Next base: position 2,947 of record JAYMSL010000878.1, read on the forward strand.
GGGTTAGATACGGATAAAGATGAGGGGGAAGGAATATTAGACAGATTGGTGGAAGAAGATAGAAGGAAAACTGGAGAGGGAAGAGAGGAGCAGAACTCGGCTGGGAGTGTAAGGAATTCAGCAGAGAAGAAGCAAGGTGGGATGAGGAATGAAAAAAGTAGGAGGAATTTAGATGAAAATGGATTGGTTATGAAGGACTTGATTAATATAAAAGAAACAAAGGAAACCAACTTTGGTGACCCATTTACTAGACAAGATCCTGTTTCTATGTGCTATGGTCCAAATCACGTGGGACCGGAGAAGGAGGGAGGATGCTTGGGGTGTGGTGAAGAAATTGGAAAAGGAGTAGTCAAAAGTGTACCAATTGTGAAGAGAGGCAGGAAGCGGAAAAATGCAGCAGGATTAATTGATGGAGGTTTTGTTGTTACTGTAGAGGAGATTAAATCCTGTAACGAATTTATTGAAGCAAAAATTTCGAATCAGGCGGCAGTGAGTTCGATGGAGCTAGCTGTGGGATTGGGTTTGGTGACGGAAGGAGAAAAAGAAAATATGTTGGAGTCCTTTGTGGAATGGGAACGGCGTGATAAGGAACGGATGGAAGGGGAAGGTGGTTTTGGAATTAAACAGGTTTCCCGATGAGAATCATGAGTTACAATATAAGAGGGTTAGGGGGAGTACTTAAAAAAAGGGAGATAAGGACGTTCATAAATCAAGAAAGAATCGATTTTGTGTGTATACAAGAAACAAAATTAGCATCATGTGATAGAAGATTGGCAGAAATATTATGGGGTAATGAGGATTTTGGGTGGGCTTATTCGGGGTCTAATGGGGCTTCGGGTGGCTTAATAAGTATTTGGGACAAGAAAATATTTAATAACTTTAGAGTATGGGGTGAAGAGGGGGTCCTTGGGGTCAGTGGTGAATGGAGAGGGATTGAGGTAGAAATATTGAATATCTATGCACCATGTGATGTGGGTAAAAAATTAGAACTTTGGGATATGATTAGTGGTAAAATAAGTGCAAATCCGGAGGTTAGAAGATGTATATGCGGGGATTTTAATTCTATTAGAATTAGTGGGGACAGAGTTGGGCGTAGAGTAGGGGGTGGGGTTAGGGATATGAGAAACTTTAATAATTTCATAGAATCGAATAAGTTAATAGACTTACCTTTATATCGCCGAAAGTACACTTGGTATAGGGATAATGGAAGTAGTTGTAGCCGTATAGATAGGTTTCTTCTATCCGAAAATTGGGTGAGTCAATGGCCAACTCTAGCGCAATTCGGTCTAAAACGTAGCCTTTCGGATCATGTGGCAATTATGTTAAAAGAAGTGAATAATGAATGGGGGCCAAAACCATTTCGTTTTATAAATAGTTGGGTGCGGGAAATGGATTATAAAAATCTAGTAGCTAACGCATGGGAGAAATCTGATATAGCAGGTTGGGCGAATTTTGTGGTGTTGGAAAAGCTTAAGAGAGTGAAGGCAGCCTTGAAAAAATGGAATAATGTAAGTAATTGGGATATAGAGAAAAGAATTGAAATGGCTTACAGTGAGTTAGAAAAGATGGATATGGCAATGGAGGGAATTCCATATAATAGAAGAGAGATGGAGGTAAGGGAGGAGGGGGACACGACAATGGAGGGAATTCCATTTAATAGAAGAGAGATGGAGGTAGTAGGGGAGGTGGGGGACACGGATCACATGGGTGACAGTGGGGTAGGGCGGGCAGCTAGGATTAGGGAGGGGGAGCATATGTCAGCTAGTGCAGGGATAAGGTCAAGGGGAACAATAATAAGTGAGGAAGAGGAATCTACTACTGTGAACTTTTTATTTGATAATAATACTGATGCCTCTTCTAGTTTTGCAGGGCTAAATACAGTGAAGGTCAATGAACACAGAAAATGGAGACTAGAGCTGGAACGGTTATTGGGGAAAAAGGAAAATTTAAAACAACAACAAGCTAAAAAATTGTGGGTTAGAGAAGGTGATGCAAACACGAAATTTTTTCACGGAGCAATCCAACGCCGTGGACGAAAAAACAAAATGATGGGTGTAAGAATAGGAGGCGAATGGCTGGAGGAAGTGAAAGAACTAAAGGAAGGTATAGGAAAGTATTTTGAAAATATATATAAATCTACTAATAAAGGTGCATATAGTGTTGATATGTTAACAGGTGCGAAATTAAATAATGTGGACCGTCTAGCCTTGGAAAGACCATTTGAGGAAATAGAGATACTAGAGGCGATACGGAACTATGGAGCGGACAAAAGCCCGGGGCCTGACGGGTTTGGGGGCCTCTTCTTTCGGGATAGTTGGGAGTTAGTAAGAGGTGACATGCTATGCTTATTCGAGGAATTCCACAGAAATGGTGTGTTTTGCAAAGGTATGAATAGCACTTTTATATCGTTAATTCCAAAAGTTAAAAATCCTACAAATATAACTGAATATCGACCTATATCTTTGGTGGGTAGTGTGTATAAAATAGTGTCTAAAGTGTTAGCAAATAGATCAAGCCGGGTGCTAGATGGGGTGATAATGATATCTAAAACACAATCAGCATTCGTGGGGGGTCGAAATATTTTAGATGGGGTACTAATAGCAAATGAGGTTTTGGATGAAGCAAAACGAAAGAAGAAAAAAATGTTTTTATTTAAAATAGATTTTGAAAAGGCCTATGATTCGGTAGATTAGAATTTCTTATTAAAAATGATGGATTTATTGGGTTTTGGTGAAGTTTGGTCAAAATGGATAAAAGAATGTATTTCAAGTGTAAAAATGTCGGTTCTTGTAAACGGTAGTCCCACAAAGGAATTCCCCATACAAAGGGGTTTGAGGCAAGGGGACCCATTATCTCCGTTCCTCTATTTAATCATTGCCGAAGGGTTGAGTCGTATGTTTGAACATGTGTGTAGTAATGGGAGTTTTAAGCCTTATTTATGTGGAGCTAATAATATCAAGGTGTCTATATTACAATTTGCGGATGACTCTCTTATAATGGGTGAATGGTGCGAGGAAAACTTTAATATAGTAAAATGTGTACTTAGGTGCTTTGAATATGCTTCGGGGCTCAAAATAAACTTTAAAAAAAGTAACCTATTCGGGGTTGGTGTAGAAAGTAGGGAAGTCGATAATTGGGCGAACTTTTTGAATTGTGGTGTGGGATCTTTTCCTTTTGAATACTTAGGTATGCCAATTGGGGGGGAGGTATAACTCTAAAACAAATTGGAAGAAAGTATGTGAGAAGTTCGAAAAAAGACTTGGGGTTTGGGAAAATAAGTTTCTCTCTTTCGGAGGTAAGATTGTGCTAGTAAATGCGGTCCTCACTGCACTACCAACCTATTTTTTCTCATTTTTCAAAGCTCCTAGCTCGATTAATAAAAAATTTGTAACATACCAAAGGAATTTTTTGTGGGGTACTTCGATTGATGGGGAAAGAAGGAAGATAGCTTGGATTAAGTGGGATGATATTTGTAAATAAAAAGAAGATGGGGGCCTAGGAATAAAAAATCTTAAGTGGTTTAACGATGCTCTTTTGGGGAAATGGGGATGGAGGATTTTATCCGGAAAGGAGGAACTATGGTTTAAAGTGATAGAATCAAAATACGGCTCTTTAATAAAAAATGTGGAATTCTATGAGGAAAATAATCGAATGAAAACGGCTTGGTCTAAATGGTGGAGGGACTTAATATCTCTTATAAGCTCAAATGATTGGTTTTTTAAAAATATAAAAAGAAAAGTTGGTAATGGAAACTCGACAAGGATATGGCTAGATAAATGGAACGAGATGGATGAGACCTTGCAACATCAATTCCCCAGATTATATAATCTGGAAACAAATAAAGAGGCTCTGGTAAGTGACAGAATTCATAGGACTGAAAGGGGTCTAAATTTCTCGTGGAATTGGCGTCGAGAATTAAGAGGAACGGAATGTGAGCAGCTTGAAGTCTTGGAAAACAGAACTCGGGTGATTGAAAGAAATGAAACAGAGGAAGACTTATGGATATGGAGGAATGGAACAGCTGGGCAGTATACAACTAAGGAAGGTTATAAAGAACTGAATAGTGTGGACTCAGTGTCCTCGTTGGCAACAGTAACAAATCAGATTTGGAACAAATTTGCACCACCGAAAGTAAAGGCGTTTGTCTGGAAAGCGCTTCAAGACCGTATACCAACAATTGTGAATCTGAAAAGAAGAGGTGTGTTCTTTAGCGAAGAGAACGTCCGGTGTAAAAGGTGCAGGTTAGGGGAAGATACGACATGGCATATCCTCGTTGAATGCGATTTTGCGAAAAAAGTGTGGGAATTAATATACGGATGGCTTCAAGTGGAGCATAGAGGAGGAACCAATCTGCAGGAACACATGAAGGGCCACGAACTGATTCAAACGAAAGTGAAAAAGGAAAGATGGATGCCGTTGTGGCACTGCGTAACATGGAACTTGTGGCTAGCAAGGAATGCGGCAATATATCGGGATGAAAAGCTATCTGTTTGGCAGGTGGCAGAGAACATCAAAATTAATGTGTGTGTTTGGTTTAAAAGCCACGGTGTCCTGAAGAACAATATCAATATATCAGCTTGGTTTCTTGAAACAAGAAGCTGCCTGGAAGATTAAAACAGGGATAACAGGGATATTCAAACAAGGAGCAGGGGAGTCATGTTTCTTGTTTTAATTAATTAATCTTTAATTATGATCTTACAGTAATTAGCACTTAATTAATTAATTAATTTTGTAGGTCTTGTGATCTTGTCCTATGATTGGTATGGTTTGGGATGAGCTTGACAGCTTGGCCGTATGATATGCTTGGATTTATGTTAGCTAACTGATGCAATTTGAATTTCTGGTAATGGAGTCAAGTGCAGCTGATGTATTGTTCTGAAATATTGGAAACTGGCAGTGTGGCAATGGCGCAGACCTGGGTGTTTTGTGCATGATTGTGGTCAGCTTAAATTTGTTTTATTGTAAGATAATTTATGGGGTTGAGTGACAGGTTATAGAATAACGTAAATTGTTATTAGTTTCTTTCTTGTAATTAACCTGCTAATGGGTGTCGGTGATGGGTAATTTGTATTAGTTTACTCTTTGTATGGTTGTGGGACTTTGGAGCTTCGGTGCTTGGTTGTACTCTTTTTCCTTTTGAGGGTTTTATCCCGTTGGGTTTTCCCTTGAAAGGTTTTTAAGGAGGCAACGAGTTTCCGGTCAAATTGCTTCAGAGTCAAGGTGGAGGGTGTCGGGATGTGAGGTCATGGAAATCCTGTGAGTGAGGCATTTTAATGCTTAACTCACTTTGTAAAATTCTCATATATTTAATAAAGTTTTGCCGTTTCAAAAAAAAAAACGAAAACCAAATGAGAAGTTTCTCGGACGGGACAGAGGATGTGTTTTTTTTTTTTTTAAATCCAAATTTTGTATGTGATTCAAATTATCATAATTTAGCCATAATAGTGAAACAAACATTTGAATAACAACTGATCTATGCAATAAAGTGAAATAAGATACAAACAATACATAGAGAAACCACCACAATAAAACAAAAAACAAACTACACGAAATGAAAAAAAACCCACCATAGAATACGGAAAAAATTTAAGTGCTTCCACCAAAGTTGGCCTAGATGTGTTCAATGAGGTCCTTTTGTTGAGTATCACGAAGCTCCCCATTACGCATGGTTCTTTTCCTGATTATGTAACAACACGTGCTAAGTTTCAGAAAGGAAGAAGTACCTTGCTGAGAAAGAGCTTGGGAAAAACCTTTGCTGAAGGTTGAAGAGTGGAAGTACCTTCTTGAGAAAGCAGATGAAAATTCTCAAGGTGACTGATAGGATTCAACTAGTGATAGGAGTTTGTAAACGCATCTCAGATATCTTGTCATAGTGAATTCAAGTCTTCTGAAGAAGGCGAAGTGAACTAGTTGAGGGATTACGCTACCCTCGAGAACCACTATAATCATGTGCAAGCTTATTTGATTATTTGTGCAAAACTATTTTACGAGCTCACTGAAGTAATACTCTCTCACACCGCACTTAAACTAAAGTCTTCCGCTCTCTAATATATAAGTATCAATGACCTCACCTGGTTGTTAATCTATAGTTAGACACAAAAAGTTTTTAAGGGTATTCACTCCCCTTCTACCCTTAGACCTTGTTGTCTAAGAGACCAACAACAACTTCTAACATGGTGAACTGCACAGTAAGGAAGGGCGGTCGACCTCTTGGGAGGTCAGCCCCTTTTTATGTGAGAAAGTATCTAACGACTATGGGGATAAAATATTAAAAGCTCATAGGATGATATGAACAGTAATTTGAAGGTTGTTACCTGAAATGTGAGCCCCAAACCTTGTATTTATAGTGATATAGTACTAGGTTTTCTCCATATGACAACATGTGTCATCAAGGATTACTTCTTACATAATGTTAATAGCGCATGGATAAGTCCAGTAGGATTCTTGGCTAGCGTGCTCCACAAGCAACACTATTGGTGGACTAGGCTTGTATGGACTATCATATCTGGCGATGACGTTAATTCAACTTTTGAATTAATAGTAGCTGGATTAGCTTACCACAATTCTATTTCTATACAGTGGAAAGTTGATCCCAAAGGTCTGTCTCCAAGGATTCAACCAAGCTTTGCTTCAACTCAAGTATTAACTTCTGAATTAGTAGACTGAACACAAGTTGAGTTAAACTAAATTAAACTAAGAATGTAAACTAACTAGCAGAAACAAGACCACCAATAGACTTGATTAGATGCGGTGACTCAAGAGATAGAACGACAAATTTGATGTAGTCTAGCACTCCTTAGCCCTAAGCAGCTTCATGAATACATAGATGACAATGCAATCTTATAGTTTGGGGCTAGCACAACATATGATTTTGGGGTTATCTCAGCTATGCATAGTTTAATTACTTCACTAGCGTGTTGCTTGCTAATGGCTAACTTAGCAAGATTGTCAGTTTTGCCTAATCATGTTATAAAGATTAATTACAATTGATGAATACATTAACCTAACAGATTCAAATTGTTTTCGAATATATTGGGGTTTGCGCGATTTAAGCAATCAAAACATCAATATCGTAAGCCCATGTCATCCATATTCTCAGTTGACCTAAGTGTAAAGTACTGTCTTTCTACATCGCATCTATACATGCTTAGCTACTCATGCAATTTGACATTTTCACAATGAATTGATAAAAGTAGTAATAAGCATGCATACAGAAACAGTAAACAATTCAAGAAAAGTAAAGGCTAATACCCAAGCTAGGGCCGAAATCCAAACTCTGAATAGAATTGAGAAACTCTTTGTTGAATCCGTGCCAAGAGTCAATATTGAATCCACAGGTCGAATTCTAATGCGTTGAACCAAAATCTTATTTTAAGAATTGTATTTTGAGTTCTAACCTAGCCATGGAGTTTTCTCTCTACGTATTGAAATTGCTAAGTGAACAGAAGGTCTGAATAAAATATAAAAAAGGTCTTTATATAATAAAACTAAAAATACTATAACAAAATAGGAAACTCGGGAAATTTCCCGACGGAGGGCGTGGCGCACTCTGCTCTGCAACTCCAAGCCGTCTTCAGGGGAGTGTGCGCTGCACTCTCCTAGTGCGTGGCGCACTCCCTACATTACGTCAGGGCCCGATTAAATAGGGAGTGTGTTGCTCAATCCCTGAGTGCGCGGCACGCTCTCTAGAATTCCAGCCTCTGAGTTGGATTTGTGCATATATGGAGTTTGGAACTGAAATTCAACTTCGACTCTACCTGTTGTGCTTGTGCTCTATGCCTTGGATCCGTGTCTTCAGACTTCAAATAAGCTGGAAAAACATTCCTTTAAGTCCGGAATCCATAAAAATCATAAACAAACCTACAAAAATAAACAAAACACGAAAACGAACTCACAATAATACGAACTTAAGAACAATTATAGACAAAAGTAAAGCAAAAAAAATATAGCGTCATCAAATCTCCCAAACTGAACTCTTGCTTGTCCTCAAGCAACTGACTCTACACACACATGACGCGAAACACTGTAAAGTACTAACAAGGCGATTGCATCGATCCACTAGCCCAATTTTACTAACTCCCCAATACTCACAATCACAAAGCATAAGTAACTTGCAATATAAAAACATATACATACTCAACATTTACATATGCAAAACGACAGTTAAATCTATAAGCTTATCACATAATATATAGTAAATGTCAACACGCTCTCACTCTCTAGGAAGTGTCTTGTACTAACAATTTAAAAACATATACCAACTCAACATTTACATATACATAAAGACAATTATATCTATAAGCTTATCACAAAATATATAGTAAATGCCACACACTCTCACTCTCCAGGATGTGTCCTCCTGTAAGTGGAATATATATGTCACTCACTAAACATCTATAAGGGTGATGCTACCACTCATGGTTTACACTACAAGTGCACATGCTAGCTAGCAAATTAAGACCACCTTTTGACTTCTTTTATTGGAATTGTGTTGTATTTCTTTTTAACAAATTTTAAATAATTTGTTCTATTTGATTTTTTAAAATGATTTTTTATAGGATTAATTATTTAATTCATATGATAATTTGTACGTTTTCTTGGATAATTTTGTACTTTTAAAGTTCATGCCCAGATAAATTGTCATCGCGATCGACAAGCGTCCTTTAATATAATTTTTTTTCTTGGTAAAATACCAATCAAATACGTAAATTGTATTTCGGTTGTCACATCCACGATTTTTCCGGAAATTTACAGGAGTATCAAAATTGGTTGGAATGTTGAACGGGAGTATCAAAGTTAGACACCACGACTCTAAAGTACAAAAATTTACGGTGTCTCATTCTAGAGTACCAAAATAATTTTTTACTTGAGGAGTACCATAAATTAAATCATACTCCATCTGTTTTTTTAAAGATTCCTAACCTATTACTTTATCTTGGATTAAGAAGTAGTAGTATAGTATTACTAGAATGCCGAACACGCTGCGCGTGTTATTGTGACATTTTTCTATAGATTTTATATATTTTTTATTTGGTGTTTTTGTTTTAAAACTAAATATAATCAATGATCTAGTAAATTAATTGTTTAATACGAATTTGATAAAATTGTGTAATTTTCAACTATTCTTTAGAAATAAGAAATATCGAAACATACCCATTATTGGTGTCAAATCGTAGATCTTAACGATGCGATTAATTTGGTGAAATTGGAATAATTTTTGGATAAACGTATTTTGAAAATTAACATTACGAAAAATAAGAGAAAATAAAGGATAAATTTGGTGGATTGGAAGAGTTACAAGGAATATGGAATGTATATTTGCAATTGAATTATTGAATATTTAGAAATTAGGCCTTAAATATGAACTCAATTGAATAACTCAATTTTCGTAATTTGAACTTAATTGCACAACTTAAATATTTATTGACACCTCTAATCACAAGAAATCCAAGACATTAATTAAAAAAATATTCTAAATTATTTTTCCAATAAATAAATTAAACAAAACTTCTCATTTCCATTTTTAGATACATATAGTGGTTCACCTTTCTTTACTTATTTAATTACACCACATACGGAAAAGTACTTCAACCAATCTCATTTGTAATATAATATTCTAAAAGTAACAAAACATTATTATTTTGTTGACATAAAGCTGGCTCCAGCAGCGATGCAATTGATGGAGCTCAGCTAACTCATCCTCTCTCAGCTGCTGCTGGAGCAGCTGCGTTGAGGATGAGCGGTGAGGCTCGCCTCGCCTCACCGCATATTGAGCTTAGTTTTTTTTTCTTCTTTTTGCCTTTGCTTTTTCCAACCTGTATTACCGTTTCCTAATTTATTCCTTCATTTTACATTTGGTATGAAAGTGATATAGTGATGAAACTGTAGTTAATTAATTTAGATTCTATAAATACTGATATGTATGTTGATTTGGTTTCAATTATGATAATTATCATAATATGCTATAAAAAATTGACTGCTTTCACGTCACTTTGATTTCTTTCCTTTGTTTTAATTTTTATTTTTATGTCTTGTCGTGTTTATTCAATCTTTCAAATTTAGCAATAAATATTATTGAAACCATGTATGTAATTGTGTTTTTAATTTATAGGAATCATTGCATATTTTTTCATTAATTAATGACACTTAAAATAAAATAAAGATTAGAGTTTTAAAAATGAGAAAAGAAATATAAATGAGAGGCTGAACTGCTGGAGCACATTTTTGTGTTGGGGATAAGCAGGGGTTGAGATTTTTTTTAATGATGCGTGGCAGAGTTGAGCCCCAAGTTGAGGCTGAACTGTTGAAGATAGTCTAATTACCTAAATGAATGTGGGATGATTGTGCTTGAACGAAGTGATCTTTAAGCTAGTTAAATGGGCCAAAATATTTGAAAGCCCAATTCTGATAAAAGAAAAGCCCAAATGAAGTCCAAATAAGTCCAAACATTAACCTAGTCCATCAAATCATCAATTCATCATATCTTCCAAGTTCCACCCATTACTCTTCCCCATAGCTCACTCATCAATCCTCATCCCATTCCCTGGAAACAGTTGCTATCCATGCCGGTTTTGGCCATGAATGAGTATCTCATTCACTAAATCGCATTCGCAATCGAATTCACATATCTTTATTTATTATTTCCAACATCCCATATTATCACATTCACAAAATCGCTTTCAAAACAATTGGTTCATCATAAAATCACGACTTTCACAATAATTTCGACTACCACATCGAAACAAAACAATCTAACAGAACGGTGGTCTTTCGACTTCAATGAACACCGCCGGGTTCATTTTCATTCCACATTACTAAAAACAACCACATATGCCTACATTTATGACACTCGTATTGTCCTCTTCCTATCTACTACTACTCCTACAATTTATTTTCATCTCATAATTACAACAATTAAATTTCCAACTATTTCATCGTTGTGTGAGAAGTAGTTGCATTGCCATTAATGATCCTCTCTAAGTCTGCCTGTCAATCCTATCTATTTAAAGATATCATCTGTAAATTATGTGATGAACCAGTAGAAAGTGGCATAGTAATTTCAGGCTCAATCAGCCAATACTCATTGCAAAATCAGCTAGCCAATCCAGTTGAAGTAGAATGGACCAGTTCACCATCGTCCACGACTACGACGATGATTACGAACCCGTCAGCCCGACTGGCCAGTACTTTACGAGCTCTGTCATCTCGGTTTCTGTGATGGCTGTTCTCGAGTCCGAAGTGCCCATTGATGACTCGCAGACGGCTACGTTGGTTCGGGATTTGTTTCTTCCGATTAACTCGAGGTTTTCCTCGATCATGGTATGTGTGTTGTTCGTTTTTTTTGGGTTGATTTTTTGATCAGGAGTGGAGATAGGTGGTGTTGATTGGTGATCGTACTTGTTAAATAAAAAATTCAAATTTTCGCATTTTATATTTAGTATCATCTAAAAGTTTATAATAACTTTGCAATTGCTGGATTTTATTCCTGAATTTCGTTGTGGCTTTCTGCTCTCTATTTGGATAGTTTGATAAGTTTGTTCTTCCTGGATTTCATTAACTAGGTGGTACGGATTTGTTACAGATGCATTTGGTTCATTTACACAGTCCACTCCATCCTTCAATTGCATTTGCATCTAAAAAAATTACTGGGGATTTGTGAATTTTACTGCTTTTTAAGTTTGAGAAATTGTGAATAATTAACTCTTCAAGTTATGAATTGTGAGTAATAATATCATACTTAAAGGTTTTGCAATTGCATACTATTATTTATTATTGTAAAATATGTTGAATTTTATGTCAGATTATACGTCGATTGAACTTTTTAATGTTGTACTCCCTCCGTCCACGAATAAGCTTCCCATTTTGTTTTGATACCCGCTTTTCGGTCGCAAATTACTCCAAACTCTTATTGAACAATTTTTTTAAAAAAAATATATTAAAATATTACCATAACTATACATTTTTAATGTAATTTTTCTACATTTTTTAACCTACACAATTTAGGAGTAATTTACAATCCAAAAAAAGTCAACAAAACTAAACGGGAAACATTTGACTGGACGGAGGGAGTACTTCCTCTCAACGGAATTTAAGTGTCATATAAAATATGATAACGAAACACGCTTCAACTCCAATTAATAAATTGAGTAATCAACTTATCGAATGTCATATAAAATATGATAACGAAACACGCTTCAACTCCAATTAATAAATTGAGTAATTAACTTATCGAATCACTTCTTTACAGGTTTTGAAAAAGTGTAATATTTTTGTGGTTGTTGCAATTGATGTTATAATATTTTAATTTGATAGACTAATATAAACATGTTAAGGTTGTTATGATGATGATGATAAACCAATAAATTCACTTTAACAATTAGTATTTGTTTGGTAAAATGAGATTATATGTATAAATCTCTCGTACTATTTCGAAGGTAACTACGAGTTTGGAGAACTATTGATATAGCGTAGAAGCTTTGTACTTTATGGCATTGGTGCTGTTTGCTGGGTATTTGAAAGATGAGGAAGCTTCTGTAGCTGCACTATCAATAAAGTGGCTTATGGTATGGCAGCAATTTTCAATTTTCTCATTTCCCTGATTATTACGAGTTATTTTAACACCCGAATAACTTGTATTAAACGGTTCAAGGGTTTAGGTGTAGGGGAAGTCGTGGTTCAGAGGCAAGTCGTGATTTAGGTGTTGGTGAAGTCGTGGTTCAGGTGCAAGTCTAGTTCATGTGTAGGTGAATGGTGCAGGTGCAAGTCGTGGTTCAGGTGTAGGTGTAGTCGTGGTTCAGGTGTAGCGGAAGTCGGTTTTGTTTGACAGTCTTGGTTAGGTCTGGTATTGTCATATAATTGTTTTCGAGCATTTCTTATACTCTACTTTAATTAATGAAAAATTTTACCGTTTAAAAAAAGAAAAAAGAAACTTGTATTAAACGGTCCACTTCAGGCTTCAAATAGCTAGATGAGCTTCTCACTTCTGGCCGGGCATCACTCATCATCAGTACTGCGTTATGATCTCTTTGTTATAATAGTATGTTAAATTACAATTTACAAAACTGTAAGATCGCCGAAAGTGATCATATTATGTACAAAGAAATAAAGATAGATAATTTATAAGGTGAGATGTAAAATTGTGTAACCACGTGGTGCCTTGCTTGTTGGAAATATTAAAAAAACTGCTAATCAGAATCAGAAGTGAGATGGTATTTTTCCATCACTGTACCCTCTTCCACAGGTACCATGATCAGTTCAAGAGGTATAGTATCCCTACGGTCTTTAATGTACTCTTGCCATAACAAACTCCCATTCAACATTCACCGTCTTGCCATTGCGATCTCTCCTTCGATGACTTCTCCTAATATCAAAACCTCTTTGATGCCCATATTGAATGTAAAATTGGTTTGCATGCTTCCACCTCACAAAAACAAGCTTTTTAACATCATCGTCATTGTCTATGGTGTATTCTTTACCATTCAAACAAGGCTTATACAATTTATAGCCACAACCGGATGGTAAATCTTCAATTTCAGGCGATTCATCATCCGAACTCCCACTTCCGTCATTACATAAGTCATACCCATCAATATCCATAATATCTATTTGTGAAAAATAACAACTAAAATAAATGAGAGACAAATAACATTATATCATAAGCCGGTTGAAATATTAACTATTTTCAAAATACAAAATCAAGCATGTAAAAAGAGGATGCATGAAAAATTCAAACATATGAAAATCGAATGCAGATAAGGCCACATAACTATTTGTCGCCACGGCAACAGATTTTATGCTGAGCGCGGCAGCAACAATGCAGTGATTCTATTAACAAACCATTGCCGCAGCAACGAATTGTTGCTGCGGCAATGAGTTGCGGAAAAAAATGAATTCAGCCTTATACGGCGATACAGCAGCAGCAACATCAGATAAACATAATTTCAATTTAAAACATAAAATTTGATAGATTACAACCGTTTGTTCTTACCGTTATTACGTGCTTCTTTCTTCTTCACTTTTGGTGTTGTTTTTAGGCTAATCGAATGATTATTTGATGGATGGTATGAACTAGGGTTCTTCACCTGGAATGAGAAAAGCGTTTGTGTTAATTCGATCTGACTCGATCGACGATACTGTTTATTGGATTCTAATTAATATAAATTATAATTTATTTGTTTGATTAATTGTATATTTAATATTTATTATATTTAAGGGTATTTTAGACAATTCATAATTATTTGCCAATTTTTATTATTTAACAAAAATAATTTATGTGAGATCATACCTAGTTCGGTACGAAATAGACTTCGAACCAAAATATGTGGATCAGATTAAAATATGTGACACGTGGCACTCATCCATCGATGACCTGCGTTCAGGTCGGTACGAAACCGACCTGAGAATAAAAAAGCCCTTTCCTACTTTCCCATTACTTTATCCACACTCTCTATTACTTTATCATCTACTTACCACTATACCAATATAATATTACACACAAATTAATATTTTATTAATTTATCTTAATATAAGAGAAATCAACCACTTAGGAAGTTATTAATGGAACGGAGGAGATGTAATTCTCTAAATCTGCTTCAAAATTTAAATTTAGGTCGCCCCTTTTTTTTTTTTTTTGTTCGAAAGGTCGCCCCATTTTGTTGTAATGGAAGTTGATGATTTATCTCACCCGTTTGTAACTCACCGCATAAACTAAAACCAGAGTGGCATGATCAGCTTGAAAGCCTCTTCTCTGATTCTAAATAATTCAGTAAAACGAAGGGATAACTTCACTTGCTGCTCCAGCCAGTTCAATCTCGCCCCTCTAATAGATAATTCCCAAATCAAGGGCTAATTCGCGACTTCTCAAACCCCAATTTCACCATTTCTCGCCCTCCCTCGGTTTGATCTCACAGTCAAATGTCAGGTAATGCAATTCTATCCCCCGTTACCAATTCTGAATGCAAACTTTGTTATTCTATTCCTTCCTCTTTAGCTGTCTTCTCGAATATCCATGCTATACACTTTTTAGTGTTTATTCAAGTGATTAGATTGTGTAATACATGAGTTATTAATATTATGTTATGTTGGTTGCATTTTTACTCTGAATTGGTTCGTCAATTGATCAAGGGCATTCTATATAACTCTGAAGATTTTCTGTTTTATCTTTGCTCGAATGATTGTGTTGGGTTCCCTTATTTGATAGAAAAGTTTATTTGTCACATTTTACCAGCATTTTTACTGGAATAAGTTTGAAATTTACATCACTGGGAGTGTTGAAACTATTGGTCTAACAGGCATCTAAGTGTGTTAGCCCTGATGAATTTGTTGATGCGAATCCATGATCTAATCTTGTTGTTTCGTTTAGGCTTTGACTATTCCTCTGTTGTATCTGCTTGTGATGTGATTTCTTTTTGTCTATTGATGCATTCAATATAGGTAAAGAACATACAGTGAACAGTTAGGCTTCTTATGAATGGGAGTTGTTAGTGTATTTTTACTATTTTTACATCTTATATTAACAGTTAACTTGCCCTCTTTTGATGTACATTCAGGATCGCATGCTGAAGCTAGTCAGCAAGTTTCCAAGTCAAGAGGGAAAAGAAAAGTGTCTGGTAGTACTTTATCATCATCCTCGTTTTCCAAACTTCAGAGAGGCTCCCATAACAAGCGGGGTAAGGGGTGTTCGGACTTACGCAGCCTTTCCTCTACAACTGATACTACTTCCGAAGGTCATATTTCCCAATACTTCGAATTCCGAAGCATGTATGTCTTGTTATGAATGCTGTATGAATTGGGTGTACAGTACTGCTGGTCACTGGGAGTTCCTATCTTTCCATGTTTCTCATTTGCTTATCTTCAAAGCATATTGAGTGCTGAATGAATGATAGTTTCTTCACATTTATACATTAGTAAATTTCCTTCTCCTTATGTGGATTCAGGAAGAACACTAAAGAAAGGACATGGCACAAGGACTGTTAATACATCTGAAGGTAACCACTGTCACTACTTCACTTGAGTTTATGCATCAAGTTCCTGTTCTGGATCATTGCAGTTTGTCGTTCTGGTTCTACATGTATATGTACCTATCCCTAGTCCTACCCTGATCTAACAATATGTGTGGGTATTATCTCTGGTAAAGGTGGCTCAGTGCAGAGCCTAAAGTCTAGGCAGTCATTTTCAGAAATTAGTTTTTATAAAATCTAGGCACTCTTTTTTGGCTCAAGTTAAGTAAGTCCATAGATACAGAATCCCTTTCCTCAGGTGTTCAAGTCTTTCTGAGAGCTTCTTTCCTGTCATTAGTCTTCTTAGAGAACATCACTGAAGTGTCTCATCTGTAAATACACAATAGCATGCTAGTTGTGTAGTTGATCCTTTATATTCTTAGAATTTGGATTGTCTTGATCAACCATGCATTTATTTTATGGTGATGATCTTAGCTGAATATGCTAAAATGCAGCTTGGCGAAGCATTGCTTGTTTTAATTTTTGGTTCCCCTAGTAAATAAAGCATCTTCATCTATGGAAAGACCAACCTTCCTTTGAGAACTCATGAAGCATAATTTATCTTAGGTTTCAGTGAACTTCTTCGTGGTGGAAAACTTTAACAAATTTATTTTAAAGTGAAGCATTTATCTCAAGATTGAAGTCTGAA
The DNA here is from genome assembly GCA_036897195.1 of Plantago coronopus. Taxonomy (NCBI): domain Eukaryota; kingdom Viridiplantae; phylum Streptophyta; class Magnoliopsida; order Lamiales; family Plantaginaceae; genus Plantago; species Plantago coronopus. The sequence goes on from JAYMSL010000878.1 coordinate 19,594, forward strand.
GTTTTCTGTGAAATATGTTTGGTGAGTAACGATGTGGCACATGTATACAATATGAACTTTTGTGGTGAAAAACCTTTACAAATATAAATTATCATCAAGTCATATGGCGTTACGGACCTAGAGTATTAGTATTTGCACTAATTACATATACCACCCCTGCTAGATCTCCACTTTACAGATTAGTCCATGTTGTTTAAACAATTACATCTAAACCCACGAGCCAACTCCGGTGTTGACTCCGGCAGTTACATGGCAAGTTATGACATGTCTCCCACATGGCATGACATGGCAAGCCAAAACCAACCAAATTTTTTTTAAAAAAAAAAAGATCTGGAAATTGGATTTAAATTAATTTAGGGGAGAACAAAATAGAAATGATAAACGCAAAAAGTCCGAAACCTAATTTACAAGTTTTCTATCTTAATCGGCATTGAAATTTCCTGTTTATGAATGAG
>JAYMSL010000879.1:0-20047 GCA_036897195.1 Plantago coronopus
CCCATATTGGATGACCTTATTTGATTTGTTATCGAAGAACTTTAATTTTTATTTTTATTTCTCCAATCCCGTCGAGTATCGACGGGCCATTGGCTAGTTTAATTTTGTAAAACTCCAAAATGCTAGACAATTTAATATATAAAGTTTTATAAATGTCACATTCTATAGTAGACAAATTTTGCTTGTCTACAAACACATTCATAATATTGTATTCTTGTGTAATGTTGCTCTGTTGTGAGCCAAGGACGGACTGCGAAGAATTGCAAAGAACATATGCAAGATCTTTACGCCAACCCTCTAGGAATTGTGCGAACTTCTTTTGTTTGTAAGTGGACGAATCCTTTATCGACTTCACAAACGTTGCCCACTTCGGATATATCCCATCAGTGAGATAGTAACCTATATTATACGCGTGACCGTTGACTTCAAAGGTAACCGCAGTGGCAATCCCATTCAGGAGATCATCAAACACCGGCGACCGAGCTATGACCGTGAGATCATTGTATCTGCTTGAAACACCGAAGAAGGACGTCAATATGTCATATCCAAGTATTGTGACCTACAACGGCTTCTAGTACTAGTAATGTTGTTTTTCCCCTTCTCTTGAAATGTCCTTTCCAAACAGTTGGACAATTCTTCCATTCCCAATGCATACCGTCAATCAATAGAACCAAGCATGCACGAAAATCCTCGACTGGCATTGGTGGTTGTGATTCGTTCTACGTCTTCCACGGTTCCATGATGCGTATATTTAAGCCCAAACATTGCAATAACACTATCACAAAAATGGAAAGCATTGAAAAGCGGTTCTTTCAGCAACCCTGGTATACTCGTCAACCGTGTTGGCGGCAGTTCCATACGCAAAGGATTTTAATAGCCGCGGTGCACTTTTGTCACGTTGTTAAACCATCTCCCTTGCAATATGCATCCTTCTTTGGAATGAGGAATGGATCGTGGGACAAAAGTGAAACTGCTTCAACGATTCTAAGGAACATGGGTCTCATTCGGAACCCATAGAAAATTATCGAATTAATTTCATATGCGTAAGTTAGAAGGGTGGCGTTTGCACCCATAGAAAGGTCCATTCTAATGTATCATACTCGGGTAGTGCTAATGCCAAAATAGAAGTTACTTATTCCATATCAAAACTTGTTCTGTACATAACTAGACCCTTTATTATAATTTGTTTATTTGCTAAGCATGAATGCTCCATGATGATTCCACAATCCACCATGTATCATATGAAGATGAAGATCGAGTCGATTTTGATCTTCCTTCTCCATTTTAAACCACAAAATTTGTGAAGTATTGATACTTCTGGAGTGTGACCAAACAATTTAGAGTTGTCTGGAATGCAATTCGTCATTAGTTGTTAAGTATTTGAACCGGAACTTGATCTCAACCGTTAAATCAAAACGGTTTTATCTTCATTTAACGACTGTTACAATCCTTCGTATCCAAGCTTTTATATAAGATGAGTTCATTCATTCAAATTCTAATTCAATTCATATTTTCATTCTTGTAAAGCGAATAGCAGATAAATCATTGAAGTAGGACAGTTACTCATCGCTTGAAGTAGATAGTGAGTTCTAGGTTTTGATTTCGATTCTCGGGATTGAATCTGTTGATTGTAATTGTACTCTAATTTGCTAGTGATAGTGAATTTGATATTATCCGTGGATGTAAGATTGGCTAAGTAAAACCACATAAGTTTTGTGTTGAATTGTTGATTTTGTGTGTATGTGAGTTGCGAGAGTTAGATCTTTCGATTTGTGTTCAATGGAGTAGTTTGTTCATCAAATCCGTTTGGTTGTTGTTTTTTCTGAACAAAATTTATTCATTTTGATCCAAACCAATTGTGAACTGATGCAGAGCCCAGCAGCCCTTTGTAAGTGGGAACTAATAAGGTCAAAAACATGTTCACTATCTGATTTAATGGTTCATTGGAAGTTTTAGTAGTGATATTTAAAAGAAATGAGTAAAAATCAAAATAATGCCAAAGTGTAATTGTATATGTAATTTTTGTGTATGGTTATGAAATTCGGGAGAATACTGTCCAGTGAAATAGGATCACATCTTATCTTTGTACTAGCACTATTTTAATCTCAAAAGTGGGATCTAGCTTCGTTTCCGCGGGCGATACTGCCAAAGTAAACAAACCATTTTCCCACTCCAATTTTCCCACGCTTTCCCCATTTTACCCCTCAAGCTCTTCCCAGCAATGGAGAAATCAAACCACTCTAAGGGTAAACTCATCATTTCAGCTAATATAACGCCTGGAATTATCAATTTATTCTTGTCAATAGCGCCTTCAATTTCTGACTTGTTTGCAAATTTCTCTCTAGACTGTCTTACCAACAACACTGTAACAACTTTCACCAGTGGCTGAGCAGCAATGTTGGCTTCGCAAGGCGCTTCTGTTCAATCAAGGTAACTTTGATCGAATTTTGCTATGGTGAATTTCCCTTTGTTATTGTTTTCTGCCGTTTAGGTGTTTGTTGTTGTTGTTGCAGTTACTTGAGGCGTCCTTTCCATGGTGGACTTTGTGTTCCTAAAGCTGCCATCGCCCGCGCTGGTTTTGCGAGGACGAGTTTCGATTCGAGAATCGGGAAGCAGTTGAGGACCGAAGCCTCGATTGGAAATGCGTTGAGTTGTTTACAGAATGACAAGGTTGACAATAGAGAGATTGGATTTGAGGCTGGAAGATCCAGCCAGATGTTTGGTTTGTTCAGGTACTTATTTGTTTAAGCGTACTTGTCGCTTCTGTTTAGGGGTGATGATTTTCGGCTGACTGGTTGTGACATTAGTAAATGCTTCAGTGAAATTTGGTTGATAGGTTGATTGATGCTAGTAAGGTTCAGGTATTGGAAGTTGAATATTAGTGATAGGTATAGAAATGTGGAAAATGAGTTGAGACTAGTCTGAGTGAAAGAGAATGCAATTCATCAGAAATCGAAAACATCAGGAAATGATGTAGAATCTCTGCTGATTGATTTGCCATATGTTAAAGCCACACTCTATGTGGCACTTCTCCTTCTTATTTGCAAATAGGAAGTGCAATATTTGATAGCAGAAAGTGAGTCGAGCAGAGTTTTACAACGTCTGCTTGGTAGATAGAAGCTCATAAATATGAATTATATACATAGCTTTCAGAACTTGTCAGGCTTTGAATACACAGTAAACATGTTGGCTGCGAGACTAAGTTATCCATAAATGATTCAGTTCACTTGCTATATTATTTTTGGTCTTTTTTTTCCTCGCATCTCATTTAATATAATTCTTGCACACATGGCTCTTTTTTTTCATAGTCAAACCTCCTCAAATTTTCTGTATCGATGAGATATGTACGCTTGCATAGCCAGCATGAATCTAAATTTGATCATTTTAGGCCAATTTCAAGAAAGCTTTTATCTCTATGCCTTGAGAATAGTTGAGATGCCTGCCATTCACTAGGTTCTCTTCTTCATGTTCTTTCATCTCTTTTTTACTTCGATTTTATTCGTTTTTATTAGAAACCTGGAACTTTTGTAGTACCTGTGGAATTATGTGACAATTAGGCTATCATGTTCTTGTGTTGTGGGATTGATCTATATGCATCTACTACTTCCTGATTTTTTTGGTAAGAATATCAATGTTCCTTTCTTCATGACTATAATTAGGAATTCAAGAGTTTTCTGTAAGGCATCCGCCTCCGGAGAATTTTCCAGCAGTGCTCCTGTTAAAATGAGCCAATATGAGAGAATAATTGAAACATTGACGACTCTTTTTCCATTATGGGTATGTGTAAATCATTTTTGTTATGCAGATAGCTCTTGTTCTTTGTGAAATATGCCTGTGGTCAATTTTTTTTGCCTTGGTATTTTTATATAATTTTCTTCGTTTTTGGCTCTGCAGGTCATTATAGGTACTTGCATTGGCATCTACAAGCCATCCATGGTAAGATTTTTCAGTGTCATTGGATAAACTCAGAGCAGTAGTTGGTTTGTCAGTGTCATTGGATAAAATCAGAGCAGTACTTAACTGAAGTATACTAATGACTTGCAGGTAACGTGGTTACACACAGACTTATTCACTCTTGGTTTGGGTTTCCTCATGCTTTCAATGGGATTGACACTGACGTTTGAGGATTTCAGAAGATGCTTGCGAAATCCATGGACTGTATGTAGTTTCTCATCTATAAAACCTCTGAAAGTACTTGTCGAGCTGATGAATCCTTTCCTAAGTTTAACTCGATTTAATCCTTGCTTTTCCAGGTGGGTGTCGGATTTTTGGCTCAATATCTCATTAAACCTGTATTGGGATTTTTGATTGCAATGGTAATCCACATTCTTCTATGTCATGATCAACTTAACATGAATCAGACGAAGCTCAGATAGCTCTGTGGTTATTTGTTAGCAAGTAGAATTAAGAGATCTTGGGGTTCTATTTCTTATCATATGTTGGGCCATGAAGGAAGAGACTTCCTGCTGAATGGCCTTTTCCTTTAAAGAAAAACACTAATTATTTTCCATTTAATTACTTTCCTTTGATAAGCCAGAGGCACACTTAACACACAGACAACACTCAAGTAATTGCTATTTATTTAAACATTCCACTTTTGTTGCTAAAGTTTCAGCAAACGGAAGTAGTTTTTGTTTGACATCAAGATGTCAGGATATGTTAATTGTTAGTTTTTCCTCGGAGATTTCATGCTTCATATATTGCTGAATTACTGCTGTTAATATTGCATAGGCGCTAAAATTATCTGCTCCTCTGGCAACTGGACTTATTTTGGTGTCATGCTGTCCTGGAGGCCAGGCATCAAATGTTGCTACGTATATATCCAAGGGCAATGTAGCACTATCAGTTCTCATGACAACGTAAGCTTAAATTTTACCCTCTGGTTGACATGCACTTGATATGAATATTCTGTAGGATGGTTTGATGGAAAATATCTGGTATCTCACCAGACTTTGGCAACATATTGAATTTCATAACGGCAGCCAACATTTGCAGCATTAGACAATTGCTTTGACACGATCTATGCATTAACTTCCTCCCGTTTGGCTCAAATAAGATTCCTTGGTTCCGTGAGTTGTTGATGTAGCCTCTGGTTTTGTACATCTAAAACATTTATAGATAATGAATCAACGCATATTGCTGCTTGAGTTATTAGTTTGTTTGAGTGAAACAGAAGATTTAACCATGTATTTTTTGAATGGACATGTTCTACATTTTCACTTCCCTTACCACTGTAAAAACCCCATTTGGCTTTTGCAGAGCACTGGCTCAAGACCATTCTTTTGAATATTGCATATATTTTAAAGAATGTTACCAATATTTTCTTTGGCACATGGTTGTCTCTTTCTGGCGGTCTGTACTATTTAAGTCTCTGATTTTTTTCAAATGGAAATGTGATCTGGTTGCATCATTGGAGGGATTTTTTTTTTTGAAACGGCAAAGGGGTGACTCGAACCCCCGACCTTGTTGGTTGGAGGTGAAGCGTCTTACCAACTGAGCTGCACTTTGTTGTCATCATTGAAGGGAAATAAAACACTACCTAGACTATTTAATTCAGTTTGTTATAATGAACATTCCCAATTCAGTGTGTTTGCAATCATACAGGTGGATTGACTCTATTTCTACTTTAATTGCAGTTGTTCAACCATTGGTGCCATTATCATGACTCCACTCCTCACTAAGCTTCTGGCTGGGCAGCTTGTACCGGTTGATGCAGCTGTAAGTGTTTTACCGTTTCTTCATCCTAAGGGCTAAGAAGAATAGCTCACCAGTCTCCATGAATATTGAATTGCCCTCTAATTCATATGTTATGTGAGAAAGTTGGATCTTGGTGAGCTTAGATAAAAATGTGGTATCTTATTGATTCAGAGTCTCCACGCCATGTCAGAATATGATCTAATACTGGCTCATGTATAGTTTATACAACCTTATATCCATCAGATTTGGATAAACTACCTTATGGCTCATGTATGACATGCATGAAGTCCACATGCTGTGATCTTTGGACTTAATTTGATCTCCCACTGATCTAACTCTTTACTTTGTTATTATCTAACAGGGACTAGCTATCAGCACCTTTCAGGTTGTTTTAGTGCCTACTATTATTGGAGGTAAGATTCTTCATTTGTTTTCCCACATGCTTGATTTGATTTGTCACATAGCATCATCAGTCGTTCTGAGCTAATTCCATTGCTCATTTCCAAGTTGATTGAAATTGTGCTCACCATGTTATTACGCTGTGGTTTACAGTTCTGGCAAATGAATTTTTCCCCAAGTTCACCGCAAAAATAATCACAATTACTCCTTTAATTGGAGTTATCTTGACCACCCTTCTCTGTGCAAGTCCGGTAAGTCTACCTACTGCTAAATGATGTGAACATACACTATCATTTAACTTTGTGAATTACACCTCCCATGACCTGTTACTGGCCCGTTGTCTCGTGTATATTGTTCACAAAGTAATTACTGTTTCATCTGTCTCATTCTGCAGATAGGACAAGTAGCTGAGGTCCTCAAGACACAGGGCACACAGTTGCTATTACCCGTGGCTGTCTTACATGCAGCTGCATTTCTTATTGGTTATTGGCTTTCAAAAACTTCATTTGGCGAATCAACATCCAGGACCATATCTATAGAATGTGGAATGCAGGTACGCATTATCCTCTTTACTAACTATCATTAGATGAAATCCCTTAATGATCTCTCCTCTATCTTACTAAGTGGTTTGCTGTTCTGCACGTCAGAGCTTGAGTGGTCCTGTTCAATTATCACAATACTCGTTCTCTTGGAAAATATTAATTATTTAATACAGCCAACACCCCTTTCTAGGTTGCCAATTTTAAACTATCTCCCAAAGTACGAATAGATAAAGACTTGATTATTTCCTCAGTCTATATTGTGTTGGTTCTATTATGCTAGGTTGTGATGCCCTCCTTAGAATTGTTCTTTTCTTTACACAGAGTTCTGCACTTGGATTCTTATTAGCACAAAAGCACTTCACAAATCCTCTTGTGGCCGTACCTTCTGCCGTTAGCGTTGTCTGTATGGCGGTATGTATCTTGCATCATGGAACATTACTTCAAATTGATTCTTATATTAAATCAGCACAAAGGACAAAGTACTCTTGTAATTTCGAGTTCTCATGAATGTCTTATTTTGGGATTTGCAGCTGGGTGGAAGTGCTCTGGCAGTGTACTGGAGGAACCAACCTATCCCAGTTGATGACAAGGATGACTTCAAGGAATAGGATTTCAGTAGCTTTTGCGTTGAGATTACCATGTCATGAATGTGTGCTGTGCTCACTGCTCACCTCATATGCTTGGTTCCGACCAGATGAATTTTGGACTCGTATGATTCGTTTGAATTGAGAAATGGAATTAATTTTGAAATCCAAACAAAAGGTGTACAGGTCACTTACAATCTCAGATAACATGAGTAATTCCCTTAATCAAATTTTGACATACTGACATGACATGCAAACTGGTTTACGTTAGAAGGTTATAAAGCATACGGTTTTTTTTTAGATTCAATAATACCACCCAGTGTGCTGACCATCGTTTTTGAGTATCTTTTATGATAGTATTTGTCATATACTATTGGAAATTGGAATGTGTCCGCAGCACCTGAAGAAGCATTTAATTAGAAATGCAATTTTATTCCTATAACAGAAAGAGTTAAAAACAATACAACTATAAAACTGGAATGAAAACCATAACTTGAAATGATAAACATCAACTACAACTAGAACTACTTGTTGTACAAGGATGTCTTCAACGCATTCTACATTTGCATGTCGTATCCACTCAAGTTTGGATAATTTTCATTTAATTTGTGAAATAAACTCATCTACTTTACTCTTGCATCTGACGATTCGAATCCGCACTCCTCCTAGCATTCTCTAACTTTCGTTCGGCACGTTGTCGGAGCCACATGAACCTTTCTTGTTCTTGGTTAAGTTGCATAGGTAATTGGTTACAAACTGAGCAAAACCCTCGTATAAATTTTCGATTTACAGGTCACCACTACTTGACTCCTCTCCCCTTTTGAGCTTCTTTGTTGTGTCCCGACCCATTGACTAGTTGTCCTTCACTCCAGCATCGTTGTCTGAGCTTATTTTGTAACGTTTATTTGCGGAACTACCATCCTTAACAGGATCCTCAACTACAAATGTCGGAATAGTAACTTCGGCAATAGGACAGTGGTAAGCCAATTTCTTTTTCCACGTCGGATATCCAATGATACACTCCCAAGACATTTCTTTATGTGCAAAGATGCAGTCCTCTTTTTTTTTGGCCCCCTTTTGTCTTTTCTCGACTTCTTCTTTCCTCTTGTTTATATTTCGTTTTTCTAAGCTTTCTTTATTAGGTGGTCTTTTTGAAAAAGACCACTTCGAAATAGTTGATATTTTTAATAAAATAACCTACGTATATTATGAAACATTTAATATCGATTAATATAATAGTCCATATATGGTGAATAGTTGAAGTTCATGGTAAAATACTTGATTTGTAGTGTAAATAGTCGAGGTTCCATGGTAAATAATTCATGTTTGTTGTAAATAGTTGATTTTTACGAAAAATAGGTGATGTATATATACTACAAATAATTGATATTAATGGTGAATTTCATAACCTACCCCTTAAATTTGCACCCATTACAGATATCTCCCTGGATTATGAACAAATACATCCACACCCACCAGACCATTTTAGCGTTGACCAACTGAAAAATAAATCAAAAATAAAATGTAAAGAATTGTGTTGCAATATACAAACTGTAATTTACCACTCAAGTGTCTCAATATTTTTATAACTTATCAAATTGACCCTAAACATTTTAAAATTTACTCCCAGTATTCTTAATTCTTAAATTAATACAAACCATATAATTAATTCTCCAAGTCAAACCACAATAATTTGTAAATTTAAAAAAAAACATAAAAACGTAATTTTACTTTCAACTGAAGGCGGAATTGATTGAAGAGATCAGATATACGATCTGAGAATTGCAATGAGAAGGAAAAGCTCCGGTTTGGGCTGTTTTGGAACGTAAAACAGTCCCAAATCGGATTGATTCGGGACTGAAACAGCCCCCCACTTCGGACTGTTAACAACCCCGAGTTGGGGCTGTTCACAGCCCCAACTTTGGCGTTGTTACAACCCCTGTTTGGGGCTGTTAACAGCTCGGAAATTGGAGTTGTTGACAGCCCCAAATCGAGGTTGTAAAAGCCCGGATCTGGGGCTATTCACAGTCCTGATCTGGGGCTGTAACAACCCCAAATCGGGGCTTTTACAAGCATGGCCCGATTCGGGGCTGTGAATTGGTGGTGGGAGGTGGTGAAATGGTGGAAGAAGGTAGGGGATAATGGGTTGGGGAAGAAGATGAGTGGGGAGTGGATATATAATTATGTAAAATTTTGGGGTGCATTTATAATAATGAGGTTATTTGAGAAGTGTTATAGAAAAACTTAAATAAAAGAAAAGATTAAATAGATGAAAATGTTGACTTTTGAGTTTATTTGTAATTGTTTGAAATTCATAGTGTTAATTTTGGATGAGTTTGTAATTGTTCGTAATCCAATGGCTAATCTAAGGAGGTCGCATATTTAAGAGGTGGTTTATGTAATTTTTTCTTGATATTAATTGTAAACAATTAATGTTTATTACGAAAAGTTAATGTTTACTGTAAATAATTATTATTTAAATGGTCTTTTCAAAAACTCCACTTTAAGTAGTCTCACCCAATGTCTTTTCTTCTTTATTTATGTCCAAAAAGAACTATTAATGCCCCTTGTCTTGGACTCAAATTATATTTCCTTCCTAATTCCAAATAAACTAAAAGAGCATTCTAATCTACAACTTTATAAAGTAACTGAACCTTGTTTCGAATATATATATTTTTTTATTATAGCCTAAAAATTGTCTTGGTGAGAACCAGTCTTCCCTCTTTTTCTTATATTTATTTTATGTATTTTCGTTTTTCTTACACTTTTTAATGCTTTCTTTTCCTTCCTTTTGCTTTTTTCATACAATTTTTGGTATATTCTCATTCTCATGTTGGAGAAAGTCAATTCTTCAGGTGATTATCTTGGTAAACCTAATGTGGATATTTGAGCACATCATCCTCATTACACCCATGCGCGGCTGCCACACGCTCTTGTCGCCTTCTCATATGCACTAATTCGGGCCGTAACAACTGTCCTCATTCATCGCCATCTCAACAGAAGAGCACTTGTCGTTTGATAATTCACTTTATACAAATCATCTTGATGAGCAACTACCCAATTATCATGAATCATCTTCATCATTGTCGTCACCTTCTGGCTCGTCCCCAACTTGGGATGTTCACACAATTCTATCCCAAACTTCATCAAACGCATGTCCTCGACTATGTTGAATTTGACCCTTAATGCCTTTTCTCCAGTAACACCTTCTTCCTCCAGTGGAGCCTCGCTTGCGACAACTTTCTTTTTGGCTTTGCCTCTGCCGATCTTTGCCTTACCACGACCACCTCCTCGCCACCTCTGCCCATTATCCACTGGTTGGGGCTCTGGAACAAACTGAACAATTGGTGTTGACACATAGCCGGGAGTCTTGAGAACACGCAGCTCGATCATGTGCGAATGGATAATACCATGATTGTTGGGGATAGTATTGAGAATGATAGTGTGGGTCGGATGGAGAATGAGTTTGATAAGAAGCACCCCCTGGCCGGGGGCGTTCGCTTGTAGATATGTCACAACTTCCTGGTTGAAAGCTTTGCGAAACGGTTGGTGTTTCAAATTTTGGAAGGATAATTAAGAGTGTTTTGAGTTTAAAAGAGAGAAAGAACGGTAATTTGGAGGTGTGAAGAAATGAATGAAGATTGGTATCTATTTATAAATCTTGAAAAAATATGGTCGCTCGTATAATTTTCCTATTTTTTGCAAAGGTGGATTTAAAAAAGAAACAAAAAAAAAAAAAGAAAAGAAAAGAAAAACATGGCAGCCCGTTGACAATTTTGTTGGGGATATGGACCCTAACCAATAAAAGGGACCCAACCCCAATGGAAACAATTCGGTCCAAGATTGTGGCGTCGACCTCGTGACTACCCTATTGGGGGGTGGTCCAAACTACTGTAGATCTTAAATTGTCCAAACTACAAACCATCATTGCTCAACACGTAACACTTAAAACTAATGTCTTAAAGTTAGTCTTAAATACTTGTAGATATATTATTAATGGTTGACTTACAAAATTCTTCAAGCTAACTAGGGATTTTGACAAGGTAATCCTATGTCGCCTCTGCTATTTATACCTGTGATGAAGTACCTTCATCATAAATTAAACTGCATTTGCGAATGCTTTGGCTAGACTAAATTTCCAAATTGCATTTGCGAATGCTTTGGCTAAACTAGATTTCCAAATTCCATCGACCTGGAATTATTTTTCTTCTTATTCCATTGATTCTGTAACATCCTTTCTCATTCTCAAGTCAAAATACCAATAATGATATTTTAACTTGTACGTTTCCAAGTGCCTTCAAAGTACCAACTTTTCTTATCGGGCTGAATATCAACATTTCATATTTGACAGCTCAATTATCCGTTACAACCAAACATGCTCTGCAATTAATGAAGTTCACTTCGAAATCACAATTATTTTCATGAATTATGTCCATTTATCTTTCGATCCCATTGAAAACTGAATATGTTCTGCATTGAAAAATAACTTGTATCTCGTGACGTAATCAAGCTAATTACATACAAGCACAAAATATCCCGAATCGGTTGTGTGTTCATAGATGTAAAAGATATGTTACAACATAGTTTGTAATACAAAACTCCCACAATAATGTTTTTAAAAGTATTTCGAGTTAATAACAAAATGGATCAGAAAAAAAAGGTTAATAAACTAAACAAAACAAGAAATAAGATCGTCTCTTTTCTTGTCTTCTCATTCTTTACTTGTTAGTGTTCGTTAGTAGACCTAAACCTAATAAACTTGGCCTTCACAACTCCCGGTAATTTTGATAAATAATCAGTCAAACCCGATCTTGTGTTCTCTTCTCTGTCATTGTACATTTTATCCACATTGATCATATTCTTTTGTACTATCACTTGTTTATTATATTGATAATTATCGCATTTGATAGTAATATATCTTATACAGAATAATTTGCATTATATGTAATCAGAGTTGGATCTACTTAAAACTCAATATAGACAGCTTATGTAAGTACAACTAATATTTGATTGTAATCCGTGTATTTTTGTCAGTTGACTTAATTTGATGATGTTTCATCACCATTAGGCTATCTCCAGCAGTTCAGCCTCAAACTGAGGCTCAACTCTGCCACATCAGCATTCCATTAAATCTCAGCCCCAACACAAAAAACTACTCCAGCAGTTCAGCCCCTCTCATCCTTATATTTTAATTTCGTTTCTCATTTAATTCTTTATTTTATCATTTCTTTTTAACCTCTTTGTTTTTTCAAAGGTCATAAATTAATTGCAACAAAATCATAATCTTCAATAATAATTAAAATATATATAAAATACAAAAGTGAATAATAAAACAGATAATTTTTAATACATACTAAAAACAGGAAAAAAACATTACAGAAGAAAAGAAGAAAGAATTTTTTGGGAAAGTATGAAACAGGAAAACATTAAAAATAAACATGGGAGATAGTATTTGAACCTGGGTTATCTTTGTCAACACCCAGTGTTCAAACCACAAGGCGAATCAAGCTTATAGTACAAATTATAAGAAACCATATATATATATATAAACGCATTTTAACAATTAAAAAAAAAAGAAAAGGTTAGTTTGATGTTGAGGCGCGCCTGAAATACTCAGGCGGGCCTCAACGCTGCGTCTTGTTGAGGCGCTGCTGGAGCGCCTCAACAAGCAGCTCAGGCTCTCTTCAGCCTTTGCTAGAGAGAGCCTAATTGTTTGAAGAGTGAATCTCATAAATTTTATCTTTTACTTCATCTTTAAAACATAGCAAATTAAAAACAAGAATTTGATCTTTTAACTTTTCAGGCTGTGTGTGACAGAAATACTTTTCTTGATCACGACATGTGTAACCGATTACATATAGACGTTTCTGCAACCAGTACAAGTGTACAATAGATCTGCAATAGCTTCAGTATTACCTACACGTCAATGTATGATGAGTACGACAAACATCCATGCCGGAGTTCAATGATTTTTATTTAACAATTTTCCTTTTAGATCGTATAGTATTAATTTGTGGTCTAAATAATGGTGTTAAATTTCAAGGAAACAAATGAGGAATTTGCATGTTATGCAGTGAGTTAGTGATTGAACAGTGAATCTAATAAATTTATCTTTTTTGTTATTTTTAAAATATAGTAAAGCTAAAAGAAATGATGCATTCCGTGTAACTTTTTTAGTTGCATATGACCACTTGACAAAGTGATTTTTTTTTTTTTAACCAAACCGAACCGAACTCCCCAACAAGGATAAGAAAGGATTAAAGAGGGCTCACAATTCGTCTCGCATCAAGCAGAGAGTCGTATAGAGGGGCCTCCCGAGAAGAAAGAGATACCTGATAGCTCGAGCAGGGTACTCAATAGCTACTAGATGATGTTTCAACTCGGAATCCAGACTATCCTAGGGGGAGGGGTAATATATTCAAGGAGGTTTGAACAACCCAATATACAACTTGGCCTTCAAGGGCAAAAAAGAGCTGGAGACGAGACCCCAGCTAACAACGTTTACAAAATACATACTACTACTAATTCTAGAGAAAACATTCACCAACAATAGCCTACTACTGCAAATTACAACATTATGCACTTTCACACCTTCTCTAATCCTGTTACTAAAAGTGGCGATAGACATAGCACAATTATCCATACTTTGATACCCCCACAAAAGACTAGCTAATATCACAATCACGCAAGTTTTAGGACCCCATAGACTATTACAACAAAAAAGAATATCATCACTAATCATGCTCATGACACTTCGGCAAGAGTTCCCAAAAGCTTTTCCCATATCCTTAGTAGCATCTATAATCTTCACATTAATCTCCCAGCTCCATCTACACCAAAGTGTCAAATCCTTTGTAACAGTAAACCTTTGTTCATTCAATCCTGACAACTTTCTTTTCTTCCAGTCCAGCTTCTTCCTTGTCCAGTTCCGCCTACAAATTCTTTCCTTCCAATACTTTCTTGTTCCTCTATTGATCAACATCCAATTCTTCATAACGTTGTAGAGCATATACAGCATCCAAGACATATTCTCTCTACTTTGATCACCCAGAAGGGCCTGCAAAAGTTTAAACATACAAGCACTCACAGCAAGATGAAACTGATATCCTAACATCACCCAAAATATATAAATATCTACAACTAACTTCACTATTTTCTTATACCCTTTTTTTCCCTTTTTTCCACTTCTTTCATTTTTTCCTTTTTTCCTTGCTTCACTTTTTTAACAGGTTCCACTCCTATTCTTATACAATATTCCATTGAGATGGAAACCTGTTGAGCAATTTCATTATTTCCCTTTTTTTTTGCTTTTCTTTTCCATTTTTTTATTTTCGTCTTTTATTCCCATTCTTTTTTTCAACTCCAGCATCCTTCCTTATGTCTCCTGCATCCAAAAAGTTGCCATGTAGCAGCATATCACAGATTTTGTTTGCATATACACAAAAGAGACTATTCCAACAGATTATGAGCACATAATAGAACATTAACAAGATACTCATACACTTCTTCTTTTGTTCCTTCCATGTTGTCCACATAACATAAAACACAGCCTTTTCACATTTAGTTGCTTCTTTATCCTTCTTAGCACCTCCAGCCTTTTTCTGAACATATACAGGAGTGAATTGGCTTTTTTCATTTTCTTTTTTTGTTTTTATCATTTTTTTCTCTATATTTTTTCTCAATCATTTTTTCAACCCCAACATCTTTATATCAACCAACCAATTTGAATTACTAATATAAATCGCATGTTGGATCAGAATTGCTTCATCACTTCCATTATTTTTGACAGACCAGAGAGATACATCGGATGCCTCTAGGGGGAAGTATAGAGGGCACACACCTATCACATAACATGGAAGGACCAAATGATGAGAGGAGAAGAGAAAAATAGTGACTCCAGTCAGTAAGTCACTTCTTTGATTTATGAAGGTTAGCAAGAAGGGGGCAAGGTTGTTTAATCCCCCACACATAACATGGTTAGCAAACAAGTTTTTCCAATAAGACCACCTGCTTTCACTGCATTCATTTTTGTACCTGCACATAAGGTTAAGCTTTGGGTATCCTCAGATAAGGCATACCAGACACATCAGAGTACATCAACTTTCTTGATTTCACAGAAAAATTCCCAGGAAACACTTCCATTGAGGTTTTGGATTTCATAGCCTCTTCAGCAAAATAGTCAGCTACAGAACTTCCCTCCCTATGAATATGAGTAAATCTGATTTGCAAAGAACTTTTCATGGAATATATTTCTTTCACACAATTCAGCCATTTCCAGTTCACTAGTGGAACCTGATCTTTCACTAGCAATAAGATAGCATCGGAGGAGTCAGACTCAACAATTATAGAATTGTATCCTAGTCTTCTGCAATTTTCAAGACCCACTTTAATAGCAATGATTTCAGCTTCAAAAATGGAAAACCTACCCATAACTTTTTGAAATCCAAATAAAGGCCTACCCTCATCATTTCTAACAATCCCACCTATTGCTGCTTCTCCAGAGTTGGCAGAGAAAACACCATCAATATTCATTTTTATCCAGCCTCTAGGGGGTTTAGACCAATACACTAAGATCAGGGGTTTAGCAAGAACACATGCAAAGTACACTGACCACTCTCTAGCAGTTATAAGATCACCTTTCCACTGCCACATTTCAAAAGAAAAACAATCATGCAACTTATGAATATGAGATATGACTCTTTGGATTATAACAGGAGCAAAAATGTTTTTGTTATCATACTTAGCTTCATTCCTAGCCTTCCAGCTATACCACCCTATCAACATAGGAACAAGAATCCTAATGTGACCTGCCTTAGCAAAATCAGATGAATTGAACCAGGCCAAAAGTCTAGTTTTACAGTTGTGGATGAGGTCAGAGCTTACCTGAAACTTACTACCAAAAAAGGACCACACTTTTCTTACTTCAGCGTTATGCAAAATCACATGCTCAATAGACTCTATTGCTCTACAACATTGACACTTAGACACAATAGTTATCCCCTTCAATTTCAATACCTCCTCAACTGGCAGCCACCTCATCAATAATTTCCACCAGAAAATAGAAATGGTAGGAGAGACTTGCTTGTGCCAGAGAGCAGCCATGAAGGCTGACTGAGGTTTTCTCAACCTTACAAGAGACCTGGCCTCTTTAGTGGAGAATCCACCATCCATAGCAGGTTTCCAGCAAGGCAAATCAGGGATCCCAGGGGATACCGTATTTTCAGACACTTTTAGAGCAATTGATCTAGGCAGAGCAATATTCAACAAGGACCAATCCCAGAAAACGTCATTCCACCATTCCACAACCAACCCCTCAGGATTAGACACAACCCCATCAGATGAGATCATTGCCTTTAGAGGCTCCTTCATACACCAATGATCATACCAGAAATGAATTTCCCCTTTACCCACAGACCAAAATGTATTATCAGCCACAATAGCAGAAACACCACACATCCTTTTCCAAGCAATGGAATCAGTTGGCTTAGGTGCTATTACTTGAATAGGTCTATTCCTTACATATTTATTAGACATAAAGGTAGACCACAAAGATTTACCTTCTCTCAATCTGAACAATAATTTCATTGAGAAGGCCTCCACAAGATCCCCTAAAGAGTTTATCCCAACTCCACCTTCCTCATACGGTAAGCACAAAAAAGACCATTTAGCCCAGTGTATTCTTCTTTTCCCCACTGAACTCCCCCAGAAAAATTTAGCAAATATAATTTCAATCTCTTTGATCACAGACATGGGGGGTTTCAAAACTTGAAGGGTGTAAACATGCATAGAGCAAGGAACACTCTTTATCAAAGCCAATCTCGCTCCTTGAGACAGTGAGTTCAAGTTCCATCCAGAAAGTTTATTCCTTATTTTCAACACGAGGGGTTCAAACAGATTTTTTTCTTTTTCCCCTTAGCAATTGGGGCACCTAGGTACAAAAAGGGGAGGGTCATTTGAGAGTAACCCAGAATAGTCTCAATTTGAGCAACATTAGCCCTAACTCCGGCTAAAAAACCACTTTTGGATATGTTTACTTTCTGACCAGTGGTACTCTCAAATTTTTCTAAAAAATGTTTTATTTTAGACACACTTTCTTTAGACCCATTGGCAAATAAGATGCAGTCATCAGCAAAAGCCAGGTGAGATATGGCAACACCTTTAGGAACATGGCATTGAAGCTTTGGATTTTCAGCATGCAGCAGATTCAAACTTTTAGAAAAGTATTCACCCATAATGATGAACATAGCAGGAGATATGGGATCTCCTTGCCTCAATCCCTTGGTAGTTTTGAAAAAACCAGTTAGTTCCCCGTTTAAGATGATGCTTAGGTGACAATTCTCCACTATATTCATCATTAAGTTTTCAGCTTGAGAAGAGAATCCATTTCTTTTTAACACTTTCCTTAAGAACCCCCAATTCACTCTATCATATGCTTTTTGCATGTCCAATTTCAATATCAGATTAGACCCTCTCACTTTTTGATTTATAACCAAAGTTAATTCCTGAGTGAGTAGAATATTATCTGATATAGCTCTCCTTTTAACAAACCCTGACTGATTCTCAAATATTATATCCGGCAAAAATTTAGCTAACCTATCATTCAATATTTTAGAAAAGATTTTTTGCAGGTTATTGCATAAGCTTACAGGTCTGAAATCTGTCCAATTATCAACATTTTCTCTTTTAGGAATTAGAGCAATGTTAGTATGACATATTCCAGTAGTTAAGGCAGTACCTGAGAAAAAGTTTGCAGTTGCCTCATAGAGGTCATTCTCAATTACCTCCCAGCTCTTGAGATAGAATTCCACTGTGTAACCATTTGGTCCAGGTGCAGCTTCCTTATTCATTGACTTGATAGTTTCCAAAATTTCTTCTTTGCTTGGTATCCTGCATAAAGATGTGTTCATATCATCAGTGACCATAGGTTGAATAATGTCCAAAGAATTATCCTCAAGAATAACATTATGCCCTGCAAAATGATTTTGAAAGTATTGAAAGCAAGAAGCAACCATGTCTGCTTTATCAGAAATTTGACTTCCCTGATCAGATATTGCATGAATAGTAAGTCTTGCTCTTTTCCTTTGGACAGCATTGTGGAAGTACTTTGTGTTTCTCTCCCCTTCCACCATCCATCTGGTGTTGCTTTTTGTCTCCAGAATAATTCTTCTTTATCCAGCGCAATTCTCAAGTTAGCTTCAGCTTTCTCCAGCTCAATTTTTTTCACATCAGTAGGGTCAATAGAGAAATTATGTTCAGCTTCTAAGCACTGTTGCTCCTTAATCTGCAGATCCTGAACAAAGTGATATTTTTTAAAATATAGTAAAGTAAACAATATAATAAACAATAATGGTATTGAAAACTACGATTTGATACGAGTTACCAATCAAAGAATCCAATTTGAGCGAACGGTAAACTCTATTGAATAAAAACCCTGAATCCGTAATCACAATGCTATCAGAAATCACAAAGAGGGTAATTGGAAAAAGTCCCAAGATCACCTCTATACACTTCGTTGTCTTTGGTTGAAAGGCGTAAATAAAACTACAATTAGAATCGCCAATATATAGAGTACGAAGACCTAATCCTCGCAAGGTTCGAATTCAGGTTTATAGAGCCAAAACCACAAAGTCGACAGCCCAGAAAAACAAGCGGGCGGGCGTCTACTCGGAGCAGGCGGGCGCCCGCTTCGACAAAAATTTTGGATTTTAAAACTTCCGAATTTAGCTAAGGTTCCTTCACGAAAGTTGTAGATATAAAAGCTATCAGTAGAAGTTGAGTTTGGGTCATTTGGACTTCGTATGAGATTGTTATGGGCAAAATACCAAGACTGCTCTACGATAGTTTTCACCCTTGCACGTTTCACTAAAATCGCTCTAGAATCTTCGTTCGAACTCCAACATGGCTCCCGTTTCCATACTCGTCTTTGTTATTCAGCTTCCTTTTAGCTAATTGTGGTAGATGCATGCCAACTTGTACGAACTTCATCCAATCCTTGTATATTCGTCCTTAGAGATCCGTTGGAATTGCAAACTTTTCCAAAACTCTCAGAAACTTGCACTTTTCACCCGGAATTATCCAATATGCAAAAGTACCTGCAATAAGGCATGGCAAGTAAATCCGTACAAAAATAATATAAAATAAACATAAAAAACATATATATAAAAGCGGTAAACGATACGAAATAAGGCTCAGAAACGCGTCGTAATATGTTGAAATGGCATATAGACAATATTGAGTATGATACCGCCTTTATCATTTTTAAGCTTGAGAGAGCTTATAATTAGGAGTTATCAGCCTGGCTATTAATAATTAATCATTCACATCAAAATCACTTAAGAGTCTGATCTAACAATAGGCTTGTAAAAAAACTTGAAGTAATACATGGACGTCAAATGTATGATGAGTACGACAAAGATGCATGCTAGAGTTAATTGCTTTTGATTTAACATTTTTCCCTTCAAATCCAACAATTTTAAAGGAGCAGTAAGTATACATTCTTTTTAAGACCAAATGATGAACACTTTTATATAGAACTGAAGAGTTAAAAGTTTTAACAGAAAAGTTAAACCGACTAACCAAAACTACAAAAGTCATCAGTAATGCGCATTGTTTGAAAAATCGAACCGGACCTGCCGGTCCGGCCGTTCAGACCGGATTTTTGGAAGAAAACGGTCTGTCTGAAGCCTGCCTTTCAAACCGGCCTGAACCGGAGAAACCGGCCGGTTTCGTGTGAACCGGTAACTCAAACCGACCGGTTTAATGATTTAATACGCAGTATTTGAAAAACCAAACTGGACCGGCCGGTCCGATCGTGCGGACCGGATT
>JAYMSL010000880.1:0-20042 GCA_036897195.1 Plantago coronopus
ATTTACCATATATATAGGGGGACAAGAATCTGGTCTAGACCAATAGGAATGGAGTATTGGTTTTTGAATTGACCAATCAGGAGTGGAGAAATTTTTGTGTTATAGAGAATATATAGATTGAGATGTGTGGGTGTGTTTCAATTTTGTTCATAGGTGTGAACAACAATGTTGAAGTTGTGTTTAAGTGAACATTAATTATAGATTAATTTAAGTTAGGTTTCCACCACAATGTACATAACATAACAATATTATTTACAACACTCATAAACAGACAAAACAGTTGTTCCCAGAAGTTATACAACCCAAACAAAAATACAACCCATTCTGCTGCGCAACAAACTGTGCATAAAAGTGCTACTACCAATGCGCAATCTGAGCGCAAACCAGTTTCAACCAAGTACAATACATTTCTAGCGCGACCAGTTTTAACCAAGTACAATACATTTTACACCAATCTAGTCCATAACAACACTTTCGATGATCTCCTTCACTGCCTCACGGAGAACCGCTTCATCCTCACCATATGCCCAATTCATCATTCCTTCAAACTCTTCTTCATCATCTACATCATCATGTACTCCATTCACCGGGCAGTTCATGAACATAAAATTAACTTTGTTCATTAAATATCCCGCCACTGGCAAATGCAGCTCGCTACACCATCCACCACCCATGCTTCCTGGATAACGACCAATTGGACATCCGTCATTGACCCGTATCATTCGTTGTCTCCACTCACCAATCTGTTCAACCTCTAACACAAATGCCCCATGCCTGTGAGAATCCGTACAAATCACCCTTTGAAGCGAATCATGAGATTTGATGAGTGACAATATGAGAAAGAGCCACTCAGTGCAAGATATGAGAGGATACAAGCTATCATCTTGCAAGTTATCATGAGAGGAGGATACCACCTGGTATTCCTCTAACTCAACAAATTCCTCTCCCTCTGTTATCCTGTACATTGAGGTCGGATTTATTGAAACCAAACCTGTAACAGCAGGCTCACTTCTATCCAGTCTGGCCTTCCATCTCACAAGAGGGGATGTACATGGGATTCTTGGGCAAACCGACTCTATATCAACATATTCAAGTTCCCTAAAGTTTGTGAGGAAAGCTACCATCTTGGCAATCTTTTGAATGGATGATGGATGGATAGGCCATGTGCTTTCGTCATCTTCAAAATAGAGTATGGCACGAGTGTCCAAAAGGTAATCGGAGTACACCTTGAAAGAGTCGGCATCAATTCTAGGGAGCCTTAGAGAGACCGACTTGATCTGATATATCAGTGAGGCAAACTGCTTGCTTACAGCAATACACTTGCATAGTATTTTTGCATCGTCTATCCTGCTTAGTATATATAATACCAACTCAACAGGCAAGTAATCCAGAATACTAATACCACCATCTGCTGCAACATTTGTTCCCAAATTCTCCACTTCCATTTCTCTTAGTGCAATAGCGCAAGACCTGCGCAAAATCACACTTTTAGCGCAAATTCTTTTAGTGCGGTGCATTTCACAATATTTAGTGCAATTTTAGCGCAAGATATGTCCAACAAAAGAAAAATACAGACAGTAGATAAATTTAATATGTTCATTTCAGATATCATTGCATTTATAACTCATGAGTTCCTATAAGTAGTAATATAAGTAGTAAAAGAAAATACTCATGAGTTCCTATACTTAATCTCATCATTTCTAAAAAAAAAGAAACTCATGGTTCCTATACTTAATCTCATCATTTTTAAAATGAACTAAACTGAAGTAGAGATTTGAATTAACTAAATCTGAACTGATGTGAATTTAATTTGCAAAGAACATAGCCTAATACTCCATCATCGTCCTTTTAATAAAACTCCGTTTTACTGTTTTAGGTGTCACAATAGAAATTGCCCTAAATGGAGTTCACATTCGTCCTTTTAATAAAACTCCATTTTTCTAATTTGAATTTCTTAATTTTCGATTTAAGATATTATAATTGATGCACTGACGAATTATATGTATTTATATCATTTTGAGCTTATCTTAACAAATAAAATATATATATAATTAATTAAATGATATATTTATCTAATAAGGTGATTTTCAAGTTATTTATACATATATTATTAATTTGAATTATGAAGAATAAGTTGACATTTTAATATTTCTTGTAATACAATCAAATATATTATATTTACAAAAACATGGGAATCATACTTTTATAAGAAAAAACATGTTTAGAGTAATTAGCTGACCAAAAATATTTTTGTTTTTGTGTTTTTCTTGTTTTTCCAAACTAAACAAGAACCATACTTGAGAGCTAGTTCTCATTTATGGTTGTAAGAAATTTAATACAAAACTAGTTTACTTATATGGTTATCAAAAGTTTAAAGAAAATCTTAATTTTTTAATATATGCTTATCCAAAAAAAAAATTGTTTGCATAAAAATTTAATTTATTAACTTATAATCATTAAAAAATTAACAAAACAAAGAAAAAAAAAAGTTAATAATGAAATGTCAAGCCGTGCGAGATTCTAGTTGTGGTTTGCATGCATAAGCTCCTACTCCCTCCGTCCCACAAAACTTTACCCGTTAGGGTTATCGCGTAGTTTAAGAAAATAAGTTAAATTAATGTAGTAAAAATGAAAAAGTAAGTGGGGTAGGTTACTTTTTAAGAATGTGTGGTGATAAAGTAGTGTTGATGTTAAAATAATGTTTTTATGTGTGGGGTAGCTTCCTTATTTGGTAATGGGTAAAGTTTTGTGGGACATTCAAAAATGGAAAGTGGGTAAAGTTTTGTGGGACGGAGGGAGGGAGTATGATAGTGTCCAAACAACAAAGATATTGGAGGAAAGAATATGAAAGTGTCCATGAATGAATGAAATTTATAATTTAGATGGTGGAACTGGATTTGGGATTAAAACATGGGACAGGTAAATTATAATTTTTTGACATTGAATGAATGAAATTGAATGCATAAAATATGAGTTGAAGAAATAATTAGATATTCCATGATATAGTAATTTTCATCTGGGCCTCTCATTTATGCTAGGATTTTGTAAAGTTCAAAATTAAATTATACTCCCTCAGTCCGCTCAAACGAGCCCCGGTTTGACTTTGGCACAATATTTAAGGAGAGTAGTAGTGTATTGGTATATAGTACAAGTGGGGTATAGTTGAGTAATTAATGGAAAGTAAAGTAGTATAAGTGGGATTGAATTGTGGTAGTTTATTGATATATAGTACAAGTGGGGGTAGAAGTGTTTGATTTAAAAGTAATAAAAAGTTTCCATTTTTGAAAATGGGGCTGGATTGAGCGGACGTCCAAAATGGAAAAATGGGACTGGTTTGAGCGGACGGAGGGAGTAGTGTTTATTATAATTATTATCATGTCATCTAGTTTTACATTTAAAATTATTCAAGGTACTGTAAATTTGTTTTAGTCAATGGAAAATAGATAATCTGACTACTAGACTTAGAATATACTCCCCCTCCGTTCTATTAAAACTTCCTAAGTATTTGATTTCTATTAGATTATGAAAGTGAGTTATAATATTAATTTATGTGGGATATTATGTTGAAATAATGGGAATTGATTGGAAAAAGTAAGAGAGAGA
Source organism: Plantago coronopus (assembly GCA_036897195.1). Taxonomy (NCBI): domain Eukaryota; kingdom Viridiplantae; phylum Streptophyta; class Magnoliopsida; order Lamiales; family Plantaginaceae; genus Plantago; species Plantago coronopus. Next base: position 3,604 of record JAYMSL010000880.1, read on the forward strand.
TGAAGAAAGCAAGGATAAAGTAAAGAAGGGCTTTTCTATTCTCAGGTCGGCTTCGAACCGACCTAAACGCAGGTCACCGTTAGATAATCACCACGTGAATTTGGTTCTATATCCTAAATTATATTATATGTAATTATAATCAACAATTATTATATTTAAGCGTATTTTATACAATTCATAATTATTTAACAATTTTTATTATTAAATAGTGAGATCGTACCTAGGTTCGGTACGAAATGACTTCGAACCAAAATATGTGGATTAGATTAAATTATGTGCCACGTGGCATTCATCCAATGGTGACCTGCATTCAGGTCGGTTCGAAGCCGACCTGAGAATAGAAAAGCCCATATTACTAATGTATACTTAAACTTGTGCTTCTGAAGTCTGAAGTATTGAACTCCGAACGTATTTGTAAAAACTTTCAACTCATTTCCTCCATTGTGGTGTTGAGTGCCTTAATTCTGTTGTATATCCACTAAACTTGGGAAACATTGACATCTTCAGGAACGGACTTGGACTGGAACGGTCTCCGAAGTTTGGAAATGCACCGCTATTTCGAACAAGTTAATTTGTTTGCCGAAGTAGCAACGAATTGAACTGAAATCACCTTGGATTACATATAGTGTTCGGAATTCGAATGCAGCTTAAAGTCTTTAAGTAAGTCAAATGTCATGGTTTGGGACTAGTACTCTTACGTCTCCAATCCTCCTCTTACCCAGGCATCATTTTTTCGATAAACATCTCATTTCTCGTTCAGAAGGTGCAAACCTTCTCCATCTCTTTCTTCGTACGGTTCTTTTATATTTATAAAATTTTACCGTTACAAAAAAGAACTGTGTTGATTTGAATGAGTGGGCAAAATATACAAGCAAGCGAGTCATTCACATGATATAGATACGTAATCATATTGACATTCAAACGAGGGGTACAAGAAACGGCTGCCACATTATTGACATGAGAGCAGTATTCTTCATCCATATGGTCACAAGTAATAATATTAATTAACCAATATTAAATGGACTGGTTATAATAATTAATAATTATCTCCAAGAATTCTACATAGAAAAATGTTGATTGGCATGCATTATTTACTATTTTACTGCAACTTATTTTCTTCACAATTACTTACTCTTACATATATTCATAAGTTTTACAATTTTCTTATTTGACATAACATACATACAAAAGTATATCGTTTTCAAAAAACGATAAAAGTATCACTAAGCAACACACTTGTTTTCAACTTTGTCTCGAAAATCAAACCGTGCAAAAGAATATTTGTCTACTTCATAGAGAATGAAAACTAACGGCAGTTAGGATAAATATTTTTTATTATAATTTTCAACAGAAGGTTAGTATCCGTATCGTAATGGCGTGTATAAGGTAGAATAGGTTTTGTGGATATTAATCCACATACGACTCCATGCATGCATGTGGAGAATAAAGTCAAGGTTTCAAATCCAATAATAGTAGTCCCTTTTTACTCAACCTCTCCCATATTTTAGGGCCATTCAACTCTTTTCGTATTCTCAAAACTGTTTTTAGTCGAGCGGTGGTAAGCTAAGACATCTCGGTTTAAAAGATGGCGGGTATAATTCCCGACAGAAGAGATTATTTCTCTGAAACAGATAATTTATTTCATCTGTACTAAGACTGTTGAACAGTATTAGTTAAAAATTTATTGTACGATTATAATTATCACAGTATATTTAAAAGAAAAAATAAACATTTTTCGTAGTAATCCACCACATTTCCTTTGACATTTTTATATTATCGTATATTTATTATTGATATATACATTTTTTTCTAAAATAATTAATTGTGCTCAACTCCATAAAAAGTTGGAAGTACTAGAGACTGATTGACACTCAATTATGTTTTAAAGTTATCGGGGTTTTCTTAACCTAAGAATAGTAATTAATTAACCGGAGTTTTGATAATTTAAAAACAATGTAAATGTCATGACCTTAACTCAGTGTCAAACACACAGTTTATGATTCAACTGGGTTAAGAGTTTAACACAACTCCTTAACCGAGTGTAAAACACTCTGCTAATTATTATTATCTTTTTCTCCGTTTGAAAATAGTTTCTCTTTGTTTGAAAATAGTGGTTCAAAGATAAGATCAATATAATATAACAAATAATTTTGTATCTCATCTTACTTTATTATATTTGCTTCATCAAGGGATATACTTACTACACTATATATAGCCATATATAGTTCCATTAATTAATGAACTTCACCAATCATCACTGCTCTTCTCATTAACACACTTATAAACTGCAAGCTGCAAGCTGCAAGAATGGAGTTGCATACATTGATATCAACATGCATAAGAGAAGTGAAAACATTGCTGAATCTTCCATCACTTGTTTTGTTGGGTGTAACTTTGCTTCTTGTATATGTTACACACTTGGTCTACAGATGGATGAACCCGAGATCCGATGGACGACGCCTTCCTCCGGGTTCTATGGGCCTTCCTCTCATCGGAGAAACGATTCAGTTGATCATCCCCAGTGCTTCCTTGGACATGCCCCCTTTCATCCAGAAGAGGTTCAAAAGGTACGTACAGTTTTAGATATTGTTATCATATGTTAAATCATTAAATGTTAAGAGCGTAACAACTAGTACATATATGTATTCATAACATCCTTCTAATGTAGGTATGGACCTATCTTTCGTACCAAGATAGCCGGACGGCCTGTTATCATCACGGCTGACCCGGAATTTAACCAGTTTCTCCTCCGCCAAGACAATAAACTAATTGAATCGTGGTCGTTGGACACATTCGCCAAAGTTTTCGACCAAGCTAATCTTCGTCAACATTTACGAAAATACACAAAAAATTTAACTTTACATCACTTTGGAGCAGAGGCTCTTAGAAGCGGACTGATTCCTCAGATTGAAGTTCTGACCAGGGAAACTCTGTCAACCTGGTCAAACCATGAATCGTTTGAAGTCAAAAGTGAAGCCATTTCGGTAATATTTCTCTGTTCTTTTCGTCAAGTCAATAGCTATAAATCTGCAGATTTAACAAATTATGTAATTAATTATATACTAACTTACAAAGATTTTGGCTACAAAACTACAGATGGCAATTGATTTTGCAAAAAGGCAAATATTTAGTGAAGATCTTGAAGATGGAGCATTGAAGATAAGTGACATGTACAAGAGCTTGGTTAAAGGCTTTATTTCTTTGCCAATTAATTTACCTGGTACTGCACATCACAGGACCCTACAGGTAATTAATTGATGACCTATCAGTAATAACTGTTTCGAGACGGATGGAGTATAAAATTATTACGTATGTGTAATTATCGATCATGCAGATGCACAAGAAGCTTATGGAAGTGATGAGGGGCGCGGTGGTGAAGAGGCTCGCTGAATCTGAAAGGCGTCATGGAGACCTTCTTGATCATATTATTGATGATATGAAAACTGAATCATTCTTAAATGAGGACTTTATAGTTCAATTTATGTTCGGACTTTTATTTGTTGCTTCAGATTCGGTTTCGACTACAATAGCCTTGGCTTTTAAGTTGATAGCCGAACATCCATTGGTCTTGGAAGAACTCACGGTGAGTACCATACTCTAGCCGAACATCTACTGCTTTATTCACTATCTTTCTTACTATACGTACAATAACACAGGCTGAGCATGAGGCCATCATCAGGAAGAGAGAAAATCGAAAATCTGGCATCACATGGGACGAATACAAATCCATGAGCTTTACTCATCAGGTATTATTAGTACCATATGTTATAAAATGGTGTGTTTTTAAATTCCGGGTTTGGCTGATCAGTTGACCAATCGGACATTCGGACCTCTAACTTATTGGTCAATTTTCACTGAATGTGCAGGTGATTAATGAAGTTCTGAGGTTGGGAAATGTCGCCCCTGGACTATTTCGTCGAGCTTTAACAGACATTCAATTCAAAGGTATGCATTAACTTGCATTCTTCAAAATAATTAAACACAACTGATATCTGATGACTGATGTATATACATACTTGGTTAATTTACAGGATACACAATACCTAGTGGATGGGTTATATTGATCGCCACGGCTGGCCTTCATCTGAATGAAAATCAATTCGAAGACCCTCTCAAGTTCAATCCATGGCGCTGGAAGGTCAATATTCATCATCTTCAAGAATATATACTATCTACATGTGCACGATTGTGCACATGTAGTACTAGATCAGTCGCATAAATTTTAACTGAAAAAATTTTACAGCTCGATCGGTAAGTGATAGTACTCACCACTTTGTAAAAATATGACTGCAGGGAGTTCAGCCGAGCCAAGTGGTAAACTGCTACATGCCATTCGGGTGGGGTGTGAAGCAATGTGCAGGTGCAGAGTATGCAAGAGTACTAATGTCAACATTTTTGCATGTCTTGGTCACTGAATACAGGTACTATTGCTGATCAGTCAAATAAATTTTCATAATTTTCGCTTCGGCTTAATGACGTGGTTAGTGAGGTACTAACCGAGGCGAGTCTATTGATGCGTGATTCGTATCTTTGAAGGTGGACTTTGGTGAAAGGTGGAAAGATTGTTCGCATGCCAATGCTCCGATTTCCAGATGGATTTCACTATAAGCTATTCCAACGGACAAATTAAGAAGTTATATTTTGCTGACAACAAGGTTTAAGGATGGATTGAACTGGAGTTGGAGGAGATTTGTTAATCCTAGTAAATTGGGTTGTTTGCTCATGAACTTTATCACATAAATAAGTTGATTTGTTAATTTTGTTTGTAAAATCCCAGAATGTTTATATGTTATTTGTTTATTTTTAGTGCATCTTAATTTATTTTTATGTATACTCTAGTGCATCTTAGTTTATTTTTATGTAATTTGGTTTGCCTCTTCAATACTCCTTGATGCTGATCCTTGGTCCCTTGTTCGCGTTGACCGAGTTCCCCACAATTAAGGGTAGGTGTTTATAAGTCGAGTCGAGCTAAACGGATATTGATTTAATGAATCAATGATGATTTTAAGTATACTCGTGATCAACTCATCGAGTATATTGTAATTATAATGATCAAAATCTAAAACCAAATGGTGACCATCATCACTACAAGCTTTTCACATGGTGTTTTTCCAAACCTACTCTTTTGTAAATATGCGAGAAGCGTGGAAACTCGATGAAAGTCACGGGATGATGCATGTGGTGTTAGGCTCTGTTCTTTTCAGAACTGAACTGAATGGATCTGAAGTGAAGTACAAATTGAACTAACCAAATATGAACTGATCTGAATTGAACTCAATAAATCTGAAATTAAATTGAAAAGAATAGAGTCTTAATATGTATAATCCAAGTGCTCGTTCGTTATGTTGGTTTAGGAAGGATCATTCATGAGTCCAATTTGATTCAATGGTCCTATGCTAACGAACAAACACTTCGATTTTACATGTTCGTTAATTGAGGTATTTTCTACTTCTCACATTCAGCTCCATTCAATTCAGTTTAAAAAATTCTCAACCGAATCATGACCTAAATCATAAGTTGGGGGAGGAGAAATCTAATATTATGAAGATGGAGGCTCCATTTACAAAGGCTTAAATGTGAAGGGCTGATTGTCAAACCTCGAACCTGGAAGAACACAAAATTGAAATGTACCTGTAAACCCTTTCTTAAACCCTAAATCGTTGAGCTATTCATCGAGTTCAGGCAATGGCTCATCGTTTCGGTCGAGGATTACGTGCAGCTGCCAGAACAGTACTGTTTCATCAACAATTGAAACCCATAAACAATAGCAATCATGTGTTCCAGCAGCCGATCAGAAACTACATGTCGACATCGGAAATGCGGAAGGCTGCTTTTGAGGAGAACATTCTCCGTTTGATTCGTTATGAAATCCAGTACGAGATCGACAATTCGCCTCCTTCTCAGGTATGTTACATTGTACCCTGCTTTAATGTCTTCGATTCTAGCTGGAACTGAAGCAAGATTGTGCCTTGTTATGGTATTGAGCTATGTTTGTGTACGCCTGAATACTTAGTAACTTGTTTCAGCAGTTACAAGGGTGTGTGTATAGTGAGAGATAAATGAATGCCTGTGTTTCGGTTTCCGATCCATCAGGCATCAGTAGCTATATGGATAATGCCTGATTCTGTTACATTTAGAAGCCAAAAGAAAAAAAGCTACATTGGTATGTATTGTGTAGATATACAATTATAAATCCTATACATTCAGTGTGATAAATCATGTTATGGGTTAGGGGTGATTGAAAGTGAAGAGTGGTGCACTGGTGCTCACTTGTTAGTTACGGGAGACGATAGTTGATAGTACTGATCTTGTGTAGAAATTCTCTGTATTTCGTTGTTTTTGGCAAGGTGAAATGATTTACTTGATTTTACAATAAAACATAAAGCTGCCCGTAATGTGGTAAATAAGTGGCTTCTGCGCGAGTATCCTAGAGAACCTATTCAAGTTATGAACTTTTACTTCAGACCCCAAAGAATGATATAGTGTTTTGTTGAAGACGGAGTATCAATCATCAACTTTCTGCAAACTGGTGAACTAAATTCAAGTCATGAACTTTTACTTCAGAACCTTTTTTTAATCTTCTGAGCTTACACCCATGTCTGCCGTAATCTGCTTAGAAGAAGCTTTATTGTATTTGTTTAAATAAAGTTGGTCCCTTTTTTCGTTTGTTTGTTTGTTTGTTTACAATCGTACATACCCGTTGTTAATTTAACACCTGGACTTGCTCGTATTACTTGCACCCATAGTAATTACTAACTTGTCTTCTGTTTTTTCTTCTTTTCTTTCAGCATCATCTGCAATTTATGTGCAATCTTAGATGAGGAAAGACCAAATTTAATGAATATCATGCTAAACTTACACCATCACCTACCCAAACGAATAGAGTGGATAATACTAATTAGTGTATAGGAAATACTGGTCTGTTCTCATATATCTACGACTGTTTGCTATTTATTGTTGGCAATTACTTTTGTACCATGACTTTTGGAAACAATTATAACCTGTCTAACTCGCTTATGTAGCTAAAATTTTGATTAATTGATTAAGATAATTAGATGGCAATGAAACACATGTCATGTTCCTGCATGCAGCATGTACCTGAATTCAAGGAATTTACGGTTGATGAACGGCCAGGGAAGCAGTGGATTCGATTAACAAGGAAATTCGGCGAGAACGAAGAGATTAAAGTTGAAGCCACTCTGTTTGATAAGTCTATTCCCATAAAAGAAGATGATGATACCACAGATGATATAAAGAATCCCGTTCCATTGATCATTAGCATCTTCAAGGGAAAAGACAATGCCGTTTTAGAGTTTCTTTGCTATGCCTGGCCAGATAGTATTGCTATTAACAACCTTTATACTCGCGGTCATGATCAAACACACAACCAGTCTTACATGGGCCCTGGATTCGAGTATGTTTCCTATTTTGATTCCTGCTGTTTGTTATGCATGGGTTAATCTATTTATTTTGCAAAAGATCTGTTATCAGTCATTACACCTTAACCTTTATTCTAAGTCAATGATTACAACATTCCCGAACACGATGATGGAAATTACACAGACGTCTTCTACTTTAGCTTTCCTGTACACAGATGTTGATGGATGTAGATATTTATCAACATGAAGGATCTTAAGCATTTAGAGTTATGGTTTCGACTGCTGTATTTAGTTTTCCGCTGTGTTTATGTTTTCTTATTTCTATTCCCAGGGAATTGGACGATAATCTTCAGTATGCCCTATATGACTTCTTGGAGGAGAGAGGTATAGATGACAACTTTGGTAACTTCTTGCATCACTATACGAGGATGAAGGGTAAAAATGAGTACATACGTTGGATGGAAAAGGTCAAATCTGTTCTTCAGAAGAAATAAAGATCTCGTCATCCTTTCCCTACCCTGTGTTGAGGTATTTCTGGGTTTCAATCAATTAGTATGGCATTAAAGTTGCAAAATGAGCTGAACTAGTCAAATTGCCAATGTATAGCAACTGCTAGGACATTAGCTCCTCTCTTTCATTGTAATCTTTGTTGAGAATGGTCTGCATTATCCGCAGCAGTCGTGCACCGAAAGAAAACTAAATTGATTGTAATTTTTTCAGTTGACTAATATCTCCAAGAAGAGTTACATTAGCTTGATCTCATGTACCTTAAGCCCTGCTTTGTTTTCCTGTTATGCATGCTTATGTTTTCTCAATAGTAAAACAGACCATGTTCGTATTCTGTTTTCACTTGGCTGTATATTGTCTGGAAATTTTCAGTTTCCGGTTGCTGCTTGCTTAACAATTTGCAGCAGATATCAGTTCTTGGGTGCGAGGTGCCAAGGTGGAAGAGGTAGCCTTCAAACCCTGTATGACTTCAATACAATCCCCTTCGAAGATCAACTTTGCTATAGCCCATCTCCTTTGCCATTACAACTTCATCTTTGCTGCGCAACAGCTTCAACATGTGAGGTGGACAGAGCACCAGTGACAATCTTTCGTTTCCAAGCTAAGACGAAACTTGTGTTATCGCGCAGTACATTCCCCACCCCGGTGATACCTTCCCTCTCAGGAGCCGCCCCAATATTTACTTTACCCCATCCGTTGGGCTGTACCATTGCTGATTGTGCACTATTTTCAATTATACCACAGTGATAAGAAAAACTCAAATTCCAATTTATCCATTTGACTTTTAACCCCAGAGATCCTCCCCCACACACTTTCATATTGAAGATAAATTATACTTAGAATTCAGTATTGTGGCTAAATTTTCTAAACTTAATTAATTCTTTTCCCTCATATTTGGGTGTAATTTGTGTTCGAAAAGTCCCAAAAAAAATTAATGGAATAGTGTAAACTGTGATCGAGAAGACGAGAACGAAGGAAGTACTCCCTCCGTCCACGAATAAGCTTTCCATTTTGTTTTGATATCCGCTTTTCGGTCGCAAATTACTCCAAACTCTTATTGAACAATTTTTTTTAAAAAATTATATTAAAATATTACCAAAACTACACATTTTTAATGTAATTTTTCTACATTTTTAAACCAACATAATTTAGGAGTAATTTACGAGCCAAAAAAAGTCAACAAAACTAAACGGGAAACATTTGACTGGACGGAGGGAGTACAAGATTCGAATCAACCGTGATTAAAGTTATATTCACTTCGACTGAAAATCTCTGACTTGAACTGAACTGATTAAGTATAAATATTCAATACATCAACCATCAAGAGATATAACAACGAAGTTCAATTTAGTTGGTAATACGTTTCACCCCTAACTAACAGGTCAATACTAACAGGTCAATGATTCGAGTCAATTTGAAAGAAATTTAGAATAATTATTGATAGTCGATTTATCGTTAGAAGAAAGATCTATTTGAATTTATAATTTCAAAATAATGGACCAGTATATGAGAATCTTTTGTCGTTGTTGCGGGTCCCGCTTTTTACTGAAAACAAGATTCTTCTGCTCCAACCACGCTTTACCAGAAACTTTACTCTCCGTGACTGTTTAGGAGTAGAATCTTCATCGTTTGCAGAAGAAACCACCAAACAACATACATCCAAACCTGCTCTTGTTGTGATACAGACGAGATGGAAGTAAAGGGCAAACCCAGTGAGCACGGATTCTTCATGCCCCCTGAATGGGTTACTCACTCTCACTGCTGGATCGGTTGGCCGGTAACTCTCATCCACTATTTTCCGATCATTTATCAGTCTCACTACTTTTTCTTGATTGTTGGTTTAATTAATCGATGATGTTTATGCTTCAATTGATCCACAGGAGCGTCCCGACAATTGGCGAGACCATGGCGTACACGCCCAGCGCGTCTTTGCCTCTGTTGCTTCTGCCATTTCCAGATTCGAGCCCGTCACTGTTTGCGCCAGCTCCCAACAGGTTCGATGGAATCGATTTTGGTTGATTTTAGAGGGTAGTGTTTTTTTGAAGTAAATTTGAGTTGGAAGTTTTGGTGTGTAGTGGCAGAATGCTCGGGATCAATTGCCGGCACGTGTTAGGGTGGTGGAGATGAGCTTGAATGATTCATGGTTGCGAGATTCCGGTCCAACTGTGAGCTCTTTTGGCTTTGTTTCTTAGTTTTGTAATGTGTATTCGATCGTGGAGTTGTGAAAAAGAGCTTATTTGTGCAGTTCCTTGTGAGAAATGATGTTCCTAGTGATGATGAAGTGGGTACCAAGATTGCTGGGATTGATTGGAATTTCAACAGCTATGGCGGTATGAGCCTCCAATTAGTCCTCTTTTACTTGTTCGTATACAGTTGAAGCGAAAAAAAGTAGTTTGTTTAAGTTGGCTTCTTTATTGTTTACAAGCTGGAGTAGAGAGCCTATGATTCTAGCTGCATTATTGATTGGTTTTCAGCATCCGGACAATGCTCATGTATTTTGTCTTGTCAGGTGTGGAGGAAGGTTGTTACGCCGATTGGAGTCATGATATTCTCATTGCTAGAAAGGTTTGCTCAAATTGAAGCTGAATGTCCTATATTAAGACAGTATTTGTTGAAGATTCTATATTGAGTATATTTTGTGCCGTTTATATACGCTTTACAGATTCTGGATATTGAAAAGACCCCAAGGTTTTACCATTCTATGATTCTGGAAGGTGGAAGCATACATGTAGACGGGGAAGGTATCATTTTTATCAGTATAAGTGATTCATTTTCTTCTAGCTTACCCGTTCTTTTATCACCTGCTGTAAATGCGCTTGGCCAAATAGGAAGCTAATATGATATCAATTAGAGAAAGACAGTAACCCTGTAATTTCATGAATGATAGTACTAGAATAGATTTCAAAATTTTGTTTGCAAGGAATATCAAGCCCTTGGTAATGAACATGTGGAGTGCTTAGGTTAACATATTTGATATGGTAGTTTGAGACATTGAGTTCAGCTGGCTTAATGGGTTTGTTCTTATGTATACTGTTCAAAGTTAATATGGTAAATAATACAAAGGAAGTATTTCCTTGCCACAATAATGACAATAAACAGGGCATGTGTGTTCAAATATGTGATAATTCGAAGGACCTAAAATACAGTGAGCACTTGAGTTAACTGTGAAATTCTTGCTGTCACCTGTTTGTATGAGGCATGTAAGTAGATGCAATTACTTTCATTCCGGTTCTTCGTAGATTACTCTAGAAACTGTTTGACGCTGATTGAATGCAAGATCAGGGTTGTGATCTAAATTATATGCAAGCAATGGGTTTTAGATGGGAGTTTTTGGACTCAATGACTGTGTAGCTACTACTAAAACAGTAAGCTAATCCATTTTGCAATCTGGGAAGACATCTGGTCACATTGAGGAGAGGAGGGTCCATTTTAACTGTACATATAATTGTGGAAATTCTAAGAGTAAACTTGAAATTCAACTACTTTTTCTTATTTACAGGGACCTGTCTCACAACAGAAGAGTGCCTCTTAAATAAAAATAGAAACCCCCACATGACGAAAGTACAAATTGAGGATGAGCTTAAAGCATATCTTGGAGTGGAGAAGGTCATCTGGCTGCCTCGTGGGTTGTTTGGTACTCATCTCTTTGACTTTCAAATTACAGAGTGTGCCTATCAAGTTATTCCATCAGTAACCATGAATACTTATTTTGTTCTGTATCATTTGAGGCTGGCCAATGATAACTTTTGTCCATTTGAGATTAGCAGATTTATTTCACTTTTATTCATTTCAAAACGAGATCTTTCTTATACTAACTTCTATCATGCTTCTATTGCCGCCAAAGCTACCAGCTGGGTAAAACTTGTAAAAACTACTGACGTGCTAGACCATTCTCCATTGTAGGGATTAATTTATGGTTATGTGTATGCTCTAAAGAACCTTTTGTTTTATCAAGATTGAAAAATATGTTGCAATAACAATGTCGACCTTGCATTTTGTTGCTTACTACGGCAGCTAGAAAGAACGGAAGAGGAAACTTAATATAGATTAGCCTTGGACATGTTTATGGACAGTGATTTAGACCCTCTGATATCTCCAATAAGGCTGTGCCCTTTTACATTTGGTGTCTATATCAAGATATGATCCATCAAAGTCATAATATATAGGTTCTATATCATTGCTTTTCTGCTCGGATTATGAATCACACGTGAGCATGTTAGACATTGATAAGTAGATATTCTTCTTCTATCAGGTATCTGCTCTTTCATAACGGTTTGGCACACCCTTAATTTAAGGATAGTAGTATCTTACTTGGATGGAAGAGAGTTCAATAGGCATTGTATATTTCTTAATTTAGTAGTAGTCATGACTCATGTCTGATCAATGTTAACTTTTCTATACCAGTAAGGTTTCTCGAGATGAAAATGCTTATGCAGAAATCACACTTAGTACTGAAATTCTCCCTGCTATTTTACAGGTGATGATGACACTAACGGTCATATTGACAATATGTGCTGTTTCGTCAGGCCTGGAGTCGTACTATTGTCGTGGACTGATGATGAATCAGACCCCCATTATGAAAGAGCAATCGAAGCAGTTTCTGTTCTTAGCAGCACCACAGATGCTAAAGGCAGAAACTTTGAAATTATTAAGCTGCATATACCTGGGCCTTTGTATATGACAGAAGCGGAGGTTGCTGGATTAGAACAGGTCCGAGTTATTTTTCTCTCATTCCCTTCCCATTTTGATTTCTTCTAACATCTGGTCGTAATAAAAATTATCTGGTTTATAAGATTGTGTCACCGATTGTTTGTTATCAAGCTGCTTTGAACTTCTCGTTTTCATTATGTTACAATAAGATTGTCATTTTTCACATCTCAGTCATAATCTTGGTTTTCTGCCCATGTGTTTAGAAAATAAGCATGTTATATAGGCTTTAGAATGATATTGTACGTCGATAATACTGAAATCAAGTCCCTTTGCATGGTATTGCAACTATCCGAACAATCACTAAATCCTTTTCTCCCTTTGTCATATTGAAATGACAGGAAGATGGAGATGGTAAAGCAAGGCTTCCTGGATCAAGGATTGCTGCTTCGTATGTTAATTTCTACCCTGCGAATAAAGCAATCATGGCACCCCAATTTGGTGACAAAAAGTGGGATGATGAAGCTGTTCGAGTTTTGTCTTTGGCATACCCTGACTATGAGGTTAGGAATCTCAAGTTTCTCAATAAAGCCTCAATGGATATTTTAAATGAGGCAACTGATTCTAATGTTTACACTTGCAATTTTGCAATACTCGACTTTGTAGCTGTACTGGTGCCAAAGACTCTTCTACTTCCATTTGTTCTGATTTTGATCTAGATCTTGATAATTTTCTTGGACGTTTGGTTTCAGATTGTGAGAATCGAGGGTGCTCGCGAGATTGCATTAGGAGGAGGAAACATACATTGCATAACTCAGCAGCAACCAGCATGTCCGTAATCGTTACGAAAAACTGCGAAAGTGCGTAATCGTTACGAAAAACTGCGAAAGTGAATGCTGCTGCTACATGCTCAAGTATACAAGAAACAGATTGTTGGTGTATGTTCAGGTCAAAAATTGAAATAATTTGTACTGGGAATTTATGGAACAAACTGTTCATGGATTAAGAACTGGATGCATTGGTGATTGGGCTAACAACAGGTGTATGGGAAATTTCTAACTTGGAAGCTCAGAAGTTGTTTCATATCCACTGTATTTGTGCCTTTCTGGCGATAAAATTATTATGACACCACTTGTTCTTTTTTCCCTTTCTTATTTAACCTGTTCACTAACTATTTATTTAAAAATCTATGGAACTTGATAGAAGTTTAGAGTTATCGGAATTTCTTAACCAAGGAATAGTAACCGGAGTTTTAAGCGACGAAAATGAGGACTTAACTCAATGTTAAAACTGTTTTTTACTGTAACATTGAATTAGGAGTTTAACCTTGTTCCTTAACCGAGTGCCAAACACTCCAATATATTTACTCTGTACTTCTATGCAAACAGTATTACCTTAACCACCACCCAATACTCCAATATTCTATAACTTTCTGCATTCGAAAGTTGTTGGATGCTGCCCATCATATGTGAGTTCGGAAAGAAGTTGCAAGAAAGCTTGTATTATAAATTTGTAAATAATGTTTAACGTGGTGAGGTGCGTATTGTAAGATTAATTAATAAAATTGAGCTCTAGTTGTGCTTGAACTTGGAAAAATAAAAAAATATCTATTAAATTCATTAATTTCATAAGCTTCATCGAGTCAAACTCCACCTAACATCGACTTGATTATCTTATCGGGTGAGTCAAACACTTGTTATTAGTTGAAAATTCGCCCTTGGACCGCTTAATCCGCTTAATTCGATAGGCCCAGCTTCTAGTTAATAGGTCCAGTACGGCCTGTTTGTTTGGGCCTGAATTTCTTAGCTGCACCGCCAGTGAAGCCCAATAGAAAGCCTAAAACCGTTATAACAATACTCCGCCTCCGTCTCCAACCTCTGGAAACTTTCAGCCGTCTTCTGAATTGAAGGTCGGTCTCCAGCTACTTCCCTTCCGTTAACGAACTGATATTCCGGCTTACAAGTAGAATCTGAATCATGTCTGCCATTGAAGAATCGGCGCCGCTTAACACTGTGCCGGAGATAGTTTTGAAGAAGAGGAAGAATAATGAGCAGTGGGCTATCAGAAGGAAGCTCCAGCTGCAAGAGAGGGCTAAGCGTCAGAAGAACAATCTCTTCATCAAAAAGCCCGAGCAGTTCATCCGTGAATACCGTGATAAAGTAATTTCTGTTTTCTATGTCTCATTTTTTCATTAAGGTTGAGATTGTTCATGTGTTAATTTCAATTTGGAGTTGATTAGGTTGCATTAGTAACCTTAGAATCGATTTTATGCTGAAGAGGTTGAAGTAGTAGCTCTAGCTACAGCCAATTTGGAGTTTATGAGGTTGAGCTGGAAGCTGTAACCCGAGGAATGCCTTTTGTGTATCATATTATATATATGTTAGAATTTATAAGGTGGTCTAGTGGTAGTAGAGGTAGTAGTTGCAGGAGGTCTCAGATGGAGGCTACCATCCCCGTTTAGGTGCTATTTGATAGCTTCTTCATAGTTTGATTATTCAAAAAAAAGTTAGAGGCAGGACGGTGGTAGTCGGAACTATGTTTATTGTTAATTCAGTTTGCAAGTGCTAAGAATTGGCTGGCTAGGAATTCAGGCATGTAAGTTGATAATTTTGTTCATGAATGTCTTGATATCGGGAATCTTCACCTCTTGTTCCTTTTGCTGTTGTATTCTGAAAATGTGCTGGTATGCATATGATTATATAGATGTGGTAGTTGCGATTTATGACTAGATGTCCATGAAATTGTCAAATCCTGCACGTGTGTAGACGTCCAATTGTATTTACATTGTGTAACTGACTAACTGGGACTCATATGCTCTTGTTATTGCATCCAGGAATTGGATCTTGTCCAAATGAGGACTAGGGTAAAGCGGAAACATCTTGTGCCAGCAATGCCTGAATCCAAGCTGGTTTTCGTTGTACGCATAGGAGGGTTAGTTCAACGGACCTATTTCTGTCACATAATTTCTTTTGTAATTCTGTAGTCGTTGAATTTTAGCAACTTGTTTATTTGTCTTTGCAGGAAAAATGACATGCATCCAAGGGTTCGGAAGATATTGTACTCTCTGCGCCTGACAAAGATATTCACTGCCGTGTTTGTCATGGCAAGCGAGTCGGTGATGGAAATGTTGCAGAAGGTGGAGCCATATGTAACCTACGGGTATGTCCATTGTCCGATGATGTTTACAGCATTTGTTATTAGTTCTTTACCTGATAGCTGATACGTGACCTCACTATAGTATACACTTCCTAGTATAGTGCTTCTACTTAAGTTCATTATTATAAATGCACTTTGTCTGGTAACTTCTGTACAGTTCAGGAAGTTAGTTTCGTAGATATTCATCGCATATATGCACACTCCTTTGAATTTGAAAATATGGCATTGAAGAAGATATAGAACTAAATTTCTTCCCTGTGGTATCTAATTTCCAGAGTCATGGTTTGAATGCCCTGTTATATAACCTCACTGTTTTAATTATTCGAGGAAGGTCTTCCAGTTCCTTGATTTTATTTCCTTACATCGCCGTTTTACGTTTGATTCAAGTCTCCTGTAAATGGTATTGTTACAAAAGACTTACTAATATTGCTTTTTTTCTTTCCGTTTGTTTTGATTGTGGCAGGTATCCCAATTTCTCAAGTGTGAAGGACCTGATTTACAAGAAAGGTGTTGTGAAAGTTGAGAAGCAGAGAGTTCCTTTGACAGACAACAACGTTGTTGAACAGGTTAGTAGTGGTTTAGGTTTCTTATCTGCGAATTTTGTTTCCTTTGTCATGATCTACACTCACACTGTTTCACCTCTACTTTCCGCAGGAATTGGGTGAGCATGATATTATCTGCATAGAAGATATTGTAAACGAAATAGCGACAGTTGGTCCACAATTTAAGACGGTCACAAATTTCCTGTGC
>JAYMSL010000881.1:0-20034 GCA_036897195.1 Plantago coronopus
ATGAATCTTGATAGTTGCCGGTACTTGACATTAGACGAGGCTGATCGTTTGGTAGACCTGGGATTTGAGGATGACATACGTGAAGTTTTCGATCACTTCAAAGCCCAAAGACAGACACTTCTGTTTTCTGCAACCATGCCAGCGAAGATCCAAAATTTCGCAACAAGTGCTCTTGTAAAGCCTGTAACAGTAAATGTAGGAAGGGCGGGAGCTGCTAACCTTGATGTTATTCAGGAGGTCGAATATGTGAAGCAAGAAGCGAAAATAGTTTATCTTCTGGAATGCTTACAGAAAACACCACCTCCGGTGCTGGTGTTTTGTGAAAACAAAGTGGATGTCGATGATATTCACGAGTATCTCCTCTTAAAGGGAGTCGAGGCTGTTGGAATACACGGAGGGAAAGATCAAGAAGAGCGAGAGTATGCCATTGCTTCATTCAAAGCTGGGAAGAAGGATGTTCTTGTGGCTACTGATGTTGCATCCAAAGGTCTCGACTTTCCAGATATTAAACATGTGATCAATTACGACATGCCTGCTGAAATTGAGAATTATGTTCATAGAATAGGAAGAACCGGGCGATGTGGCAAAACAGGAATTGCCACTACCTTTATTAACAAGAATCAGGCAGAGACAACCTTGCTCGACTTGAAGCATTTACTGAGTGAGGCTAAGCAGAGGATACCTCCAGTTCTGGCAGAACTTAGTGATCCTGCTGAAGATACGGACGCAATTGAACATGCCATGGGGGTGAAAGGATGCGCTTACTGTGGCGGACTTGGTCATCGGATTGTTGATTGCCCGAAGCTGGAGCATCAGAAGAGCGTCCAGATTGCCAACACTAGGAGGGACTGTTTTGGATCCGGAGGCTATCGTGCAGAGATATGATTCGTTGTTCTTTATATGTTTGTATCCAATCTGAAGCTGTAATGTTTTATTGGTTTATGGTGTAAACTCAAATGAAATATCCATACAGACCTTCTCTTGAGTCTTTGCAGTGTATCTGTATTCTGTAATCAGTACATCTTAAGTAACACAATTAGAGAACTTTCATATTACTACAAAAACAGAGTTTTTCGTGACGAAATATTTCGTCACAGTAGAGTTATAATGTCACTAGAGTCTATGTGACAATATATTTCGTCACTAAGATTGTCGCCTAAAACCTGGGTACCTGGCGACAAAAAAGGAATTCGTCTAAAAAAAGTCGTTATCTATAAATTTGCCTTCTCTGGAGACAAATTACATCGTCACAAAAGGTGTATATATTGTGTAAAGCAGTTCTAGTAAATGCGCTGAACGTAAGTTAAATACTGAAGTGTTCACAATGCTCCAATAAATTACATAGTGATCTATTTTGTATTGTATTCATAGGCACCAAAACATGACGATAAATCTTTAATTAGATGTCAATATTTTATCCTCTAATTCCGAAGTAGTGATATCCAATCTAATTACACATGTATATGTCTGACCAGGGCCGAAGCTGGGCCTGTTCGGGCAGCCCGCCCGAACAGGGCCCCCGGGCCCCAGCCCAAAACCCAAGCCCATATATACTTGGGTATTTAATTATATAGCAAGATTATGTAAAATAAGTTACTAAGGTTCTTCTTTGCAGTAGAAAATGCTGTTTTTCTTTCTAAAAGGTTACGGTGTCGAGACTTCTTTAGCCCATTTTCCACTTAATTTTTTTAAAAAACATTTTGACTTAGGCCCTTCACAATTTTCGCACAGGACCTCTAAATCTCAGAGCCGGCCCTGTGTCTGACCCCATCAGAATCGTTCCATCTCCTCCATTGGGAGCTGGCCATTTATTGGAATAAACATCATAACTAAGAAATAAGAAGATAAGGGAGTATAGAGTGCAATAAGGCGAACTATTGCTCAATGGGTCAACTCTACTAACACGGTGCCCATTGATGCGTCCACGCGTGACGTCTAGGCACCAAACCCATCAAAATATAGCCTTTAGCACACTAGTAGTTTCTCGTGACTCAACATTCACTGTCGATAACACATTTTGGCTTCAAATCCTAGAGTTTTCCTACAAAATGTAGTTAAAGACACTAACATAAGGTACATATGACCATATTAGACGATAGTTTATCAATTCGTCAATTAATTATTCTCTACTTTCTTTTTATCATTTGACTATTCAATCAACAGATTGTGCCAGTTCATTAGCAAATGTAGAAAAACAAATTAATATATTAATGTCTATTCGATTCCATTTTTTATGTGGATTTTACCTAATATAGTGGTCAGCGTACTTACGTATAATAAAAAAAAAATTCAATGTTCAAATGAGGAATTTTATTTAATTAATTTCCAAATACAATTGACCCAAAAGACTAAATGTGGTCTATAAATACGACCTCTATGATCCCTCTGCCTTAACAATCCTCTTATTTTATTTTTCTCACACAAGAAATCAATTTTAAGCTTTACTCTCTATAGTCTAATGGAGGTTGTAAAGCTTTCAATCGTCACACAGAGCTTTTTTTTTGTGCTCTTTTCACTGGTAAAATTTCTTACTTGTTCAGTTTCGTGGTGTGTTTCATGAATAATTTTGGTCTACTTGTCTTCAAAATTTGAGATTTGTGATATAGTTCTTGAAAAGATAGTGCTTCGTTGATCATCGTGGTACTTTTTAAAGTTTATATTGATTGCTTGTTCTGTAAATCTAAATTCACTGGAATATCTAGCTACTATATTGAAACTTTCATTTTTGCTACAGTTGTGCTTGCGATTTATTAGTTTTACGCTCTTGAAAAGGTGGGGCTTCGTTGATTGTGGTACTTCTTAAATTTATATAGAATGCTTGTTATGTAAATCTAAATTTCACTAGGATATCCAGCTAGTTGCTTGAAACTTTCATTTACGGTACATTTGAGCTTGCGATATGTGACTCTTAAGTTCTTGAAAACTTAAGTTCTTGAAAAGGTAGGGCTTCATTGATCGTGGAACTTTTTTTAAATTTATATAGATTGATTATTCTGTAAACCTAAATTTCACCTTGATATCTAGCAACTTGATTGAAACTTTCATTTATGCTACATTTGAGTTTGCGATATATGACTTTTTAAGTTCTTAAAAAGATATGGCTTCGTTGATCGTGGTATTTTTAAAATTTATATAGATGGATTGTTCCGTAAACCTAAATTTCTCCTGGATATCGAGCTATTTGATTGAAACTTCCATTTACTACATTTGAGCTTGCGATATAATCGTTGATAGCGGTACTTTTAAAATTTCCCACTTTCTGTAAACCTAAATTTCACCGAAATGTGATTTAAATAGTCATTTATACAAACTAATTAACTCTCATTTTATTATATTCCAATATTTCTCTAATTCTTCATGTTAGAATATTAGTTTGTTTTCGTTGGTATATCATTTCTTACTCTAATTATCTATTTTCTAGATTATGGCTGTGCTTTCATTTCCATTGGTGGAAGCTGGAAATAGGTATGTCAAATTTCATCTATGGATCTCATTCTCATGTTGGCGTTCTCGTTAGCACTTAAACATGACATATATCACAACTTTTTCATTATTTACAGCGGTTCCTTTAGCAATACGGAAAACTCGGGGCCTCCTGAAATGAATGATGTTGCAGAGCCACCTGAAATACTTGATGTTGAAATGAATGATGCCGGTCAAGGCGATGGTGGTTCTGGTGGTGTCAATGAGGGCATGGATTATGTCTACAGTGAAGGCAGTAATCATATTACTTCTTCAAGCAGTTGCGAGGAGGGTTCTTCCGATAGTGATGATACCTCTGATAGTTCGGAGGATACCTCTGATAGTTCGGAGACTAGTAGTGATGATGACTCTTATCTTTGGACGACTGATACTGATAGTGACGAGGATGACGAAGATGGCAATGGCGATGATGATGATGATGTATATGTAAACATTGTTGACGATGATGATGATGTTGACGAAGAGGAAGAGAACCGCAAACGTAAGAAACAGAAGTGATCAGCTTCATACTGCTACAAATCACTATTTTGATTGTTGTGTTGCGAATTTCTTTATGAACTTGTGGTTTGTCAAATTGTCTTCATTCAGTTTCTTTCGACATTTCAAATAGAGCCTGCTTTGCACTCTTTTATTGAGATATCATTTAGAATTAAGTTCGATTTATATGCAACTCTGAATAATCATAAAACTAGTATTCGATCTTATAAGTGAATGTTCAATTCAATGAAATATTTTTTTTGAAGAGGCAAATCTATTCTATCCTACTCCTACACTAACATACACAACCCAATACCACCTTATATCACCACACCAATATCAACCTTATAACACCAAATAAATCTCCACCTTCGAGAAACGAACCCGGGACCTTTAACCAATACACCCTGCACCACCCCCTTGGTTCTCAATTCATTGAAATATATCTGAATTGAATGAATCTGAATCAAACTAACTTATTTATTGACGAAGAACTGAACGCATTTCATCTTCAACATCTCCTCAAGCATTTTCCTGGCCTTTGCAGGCTCAGAGATCTCGCCTTCAAGCTCATAACACGTCCCAAACCCATAACCCATCTCATCAAGCTCCCATTTTACCCCATTCCAGTCATAAACCCCTCTCACATTCCTAAACCCTCCCAAACAAAACAAGCCATTTTCCCCCAAAATTGAATTCCGTTCTCACTCCCCTGATGATATCTGAGTCGATTTGGAGCAGGCGCCTTGGCTCGGCGGCACACTGGCGACCTAGGGATGAATCGAGGGACTATCTTGGATCAGGCTATCGCGCGGAGATGTGATTCGTTCTTCTTTAGTTAGTAGTGCACTATCATGCCACTGTGTATTGGTTTATGGTTTAATGGAACATTCATACCAAGACCTTGTGCTCTTTTGTCTTTCCAGTGTTATCTATAATCATGAATTACTTGTGAAAAATAGCATTAAATAAGACTATTGTGCTAGCTAAGTTTACACTAGTACAAATAACTCTATAAAACCTCCTATCTTGGTTTCTATTTTCGTCTCCATGGCACAATATGATAGCTGTGAAATGTTGGCCGAACATGTTCTGCGCCTTCTACCTAAGGAAATGGTTTAGCTCGTAAGCCCAGGGGGTTTGATTCTCTGCATAGAACTTGTGATAGACCCGCGCTTATGACCTGCAAATTATGTAACCAAAGCACCCGAAAGATTGTAAAGAACGCGATTCCCTACTTTATGAATATGAAAAACAGTGTTAGAAAACTGTGGAGGACTGTTGTGAATATTACCTTATGGAGTGAAGCAATTTCACTTCTAAGATTGTACTTCTGGCTCTGTAGTTCATCATCTTGAATCAAACAGTGCTGTAAAGTTCGAAGATGCTCATATATCTCTGCAATCAGCGTTGTTCTTTCTTGAACACTCTCCATGAGAGCTCCCTTTAACATCTCGGCTTCTTCTTCAAGATTTCTCAGTTTTAGGTCCAATCCTTTAATCTCTGCTTCTTGACCCTCAAATTGAATAAGGTTTCGCGATGAAGTCCCGCCCTTTGTGTCTGCCAACGGATGTGTAACTATGCCATAACCATCTTGGTTGAAAGTCATTATGGTATTCCACCCAGACAGACTTACACTCAGGGTTACGATAACCTCTCGTACAACTACGCTTGAACCTAACCTACACAAATAGGTTGAATGAATGATATGCACGATTGCACGAATACAGTAAAAACATAGAGTATGCGTTCCTAAAAGGTGCAGTCTATGAAATCTTCAAAGCTCAATCCTCAGCTCTATATATAGCTCTTCTTCAAAACCTTCCAGGATTGTATTTTGAATACTACTGGACTCTATGTTGATTTATGACTCCTTGTAGAATTCGACTTCTGTTTGTCCTAACTTCTTCTAATCCAAGTAGAACTTCTTTTCAAAGAGGAGGATTTATGTATTCACAGTTCCCACTTCCCAATGGTTTATGTGATTCAGATTTCAGACATTCAGGACTCATAAGAGGTTGAAGTGTTGGTTTGTCTTATGTAAAACATTACCAGTACAGGTTGAAGACTGTTGCTTGCTGAAGAGTTGCAGAAAGCAACAAAATTTGCATGACTCTGTGATTGTATGTTTTGATGGGAGAAGAAAAGATTGGGTTCTGTTTCTGCAAGATTTGTCCATATATCATGATGGACACAGGTTTCAAGCTCTAAATTGGTGGTTTGAATGTTGTTTTCCCCTGTGAAGTCTGCAGTTACAGCTCTTGTTCGACGGATAATCGAGATCAAAGGAGCTCTTGTAACATGGGTGTTTAAACTTACAATATAAGGAGCGTGTACATGCAAGATTTTGTGAAATAGAAATAATGTGAATGTATAAATATACGGGAAAAAAGACAAGTATTCCAGTTTCACATAGTCTCGTGTTAGACCGTCTATGATTATGCAGACTGCTATGATATCAAGTTGATGTTTTTACTTACAGTATAGTTTGTGTCTAACCATACAGTGTCTAACAAGGATCGTTCAGTTTTGCGAAGTATCTTATAATTCAACACTCCCCCTCATCTTTAAACAGGAGACAAACAGTCTTTATTGCAGAAGTTGATTCCTTGCCTCTTTGGTACATGTTGAATGCTTTACTCAAGTCCTCTGATTACTAAAATAAATGACTGAATCGGGTGTACGTTAAACTAAAATAAATGACTGAATCGGGTGTACGTTAAACTATACAAGTGAGGACGGAAGATAGACGAGGCACTGAAAAGTATACCAATTTATCTTCAATACTTTCTGGCCAATTACACATGCTGAGATATATTAAAAATGTATGTATCTGAGAAAATGGTTTTACAAAATAACCTAGCTTTGCAAATACATGTTGCTTATTTCTCATTCTGTCTCTTTCCCTGGAGGTGAAAATAGAAGAGAGAAACATGGTAATCACAATATATGCAAATTTACAAACAATCAATTGATCGTTTTCCCTTTACATTCAGGTAGCGTTGGCTAATCAATGGGAACTTCAACGTCCATTCTCAGGCATGGGTTCTCCAATATCTGAATAAAAAAGAACGCTCATGATAATTGGCGAAATAAAAACCAGTCCAGAACAGAAACAGAACACATCAGGAGGAAGAGAGAGACGAAAGAAGAAGGCCAATTAAGGGTGTGTCGAATAGTATACTTATATTTCGTGTGTGTGTGTGTCTGTGTGTTTAGACAGTACAAGATAGCATAGTTATATACTTATATGTGCTCAGCTTGCTCACATGAACTCTATAATTCATACAACTTTGCATAATATGACATGGTTCAAATTGTTACATATAGTTCTAAAGGTTTTGAAACAGGTGACAAAGGATGGCTTTATGGATTTACACAAACCTTGACAAAGTCCTCCATTTCGAGATATGATTCCTTAGTGTAACCAGCTTCTTTCAACATATGAATAAGTACCTCCTGATGAATTAATTACCAAGTAAAACATGCTCAGTTAAACCACTGCAGTAAAAACTGAATCTTGACAAGGTTTGATAAGATGCTAAGAGATTGATGCGGATGCAATTTGAAGATAGTAGGCTGAGATAAGCATTTACCTCTCTTCTCTCATCTGACATGAAAGAGCCAGTCAAGTCCTGGAGCACTTCGATTATATCCTTGAAACTCACCCTCCCGTTACCATCAGAGTCGTATACTTTGAATATAACTGCAGAGTAACAGAACCAAGTCATTAGACTGGTGACTGTATTCTAATCTTAACTTCTCACGAAAAAAAACAAAAAACAAACTGTATGATCAAGAAACCAAAAGTAGATCACAACTAAGAAACAGAAAAGCTGATTAAGACTGTGTATTGTCATCCATCTATTTCTGCATAAGCAGTCATTGAAACCTATCAGTGACACGACTGAAGCTCCAATAGCCTATAATCAGCACATGAACTGTTCTTTAAATTAAAAGTCACACTCTTTAGGTTTCTGCTATGCAAGCATGCTGCGCGATTAGTTACTCCTAAACTATAATCAACATAATCATCCTTCTTTGTGCAAGCCAGCACATGACGAATATCATGAGGGATATACAATCTTAGAGTAGCTTTTTAAATCAGTCACCGTATTGGCATTCACCAAACAGACTCTCGGCCAAACAGGATATACAAACACCACGATCTATACTTTCCACAACTGAGCCAGCTAATCCACGATAACTATCAGATTGTCAAATTCAATCAACTATCAACCAAAGGCGAATACAAGATCTGTAGGAACTGTATTTGCATGAGTCTGTGCGATCAAAAAGGTTTCTGAAGGGGAAATCATGCATACCTACAACCTTCTGTGGGACAGTGGCTTTCGAACTAAACGCTGACAAGAATGCTACAAAATCTTTGAAGTTTAGGCCATCCACCATCTTAAGCAACCTCTGTCATAGGTCATAATCATAACAACACAATACAACAAACACAATTAGACCATATCAAAGGACAGTTTTTTCTCTAAAAAATGGTATATAACTATCCGAAAAAGCACGAACATATAACAAAATCAAACCTGAGAAAGTGGATTCATAGAAAACTCAGGTACAGATAAGAACTCATCAGCTGAGATGAAGCCCTTAGCATTTCTATCCAACTGGCAAAATCTCTCATAAAGTGACACTATCTCTTGCTGAGTAACTGAAAATCACACCATAAACACATCTTCAGAAACACAAAAATCCCAACAAATTGCAAAACACTAAAATCTATCCGATTATCCGAACAAGAAGAAAACATACAGAGGTGATTGCAGTGTTCTTGAACTTCTTCAATATCATACTGAGTCAACAAAGACGAAGCAGAGCCCATTCTCTATCAATTCAAACTGCAAGATAACAGAAAATTAGAGGAAACCCAATTGTCAATATTATTAATATGATCAGACTTTTATGCAAAAAGATGTGATGTTGGATATTATTGTTAAATTGGGGACAGAGACTGAAAAGGGAAAAGTGGGAACCTACATGTTACAGTGATGAAGCAATTGAATAGAGGAGATTGCGTGTGAGATGAGGCTCAAACTCAACAATTTGTGTGAATATAAACGAAGTGGTTGATGAGATAACAAGAAGAAGAAGTGCATAGGATTGGGACTTGCTTAGTCATCAACGAGCTGAGAAAAGAATGGTGTCTGTTTTCGACGAAGACGACAACGAAATCTTGATGTTTTCTGGGAGGAGTTGTTTTGATTCTTTCTTGATTTAAACGAGAATCGCGATTTCTAGTAGAAAACTCACTATTTTCATCCGAGCTGGTAATAAATCTGATGATTTTACGAAAAAAGTTAAAAACGGGATATCGAAAAACGTTAAAAACGGGGGTATCGATGATATACTAAAAGTCTAAAACAAACAAATATTGATGCATTACATTTTAATACTATACACTTCATTTTTTACGTTTTTCATAAAATTATGTTTTCCTTGCAACATTTTGTATTTCTAAGAATTTCACTTCATTAAAATTTTTGTTACAACAAATCGGGATTTATGAATTAAGACAGTATTGTGACATTGAGTTTTTTACTATACAAAAAAAAAAGAAGTTTAAAATATCCACACATAAGTTTAAAAACATCCTGACACAAATTTAAAACACCATGAATGTAATTAAGAACCGATTTATTTCCTTCAATATTGTAAGAAAAAGTTGTACTATTTGCATAGAATTTGGCTTATGAAATAGGGATACAAGGAGTTTTGTGCTATAAAAAAAATCATTGTGAATGGTAAAAAGAGACATTGATTAATTTTCTTAAGAAAATTCAAGGTGTTTCTAATCGAAGTGCTAATATTTTTCATGAATGTATTCATGATGGGATTATTTCTTGATTGATAATACTACTGATTTTCATAAATTGTTACGTATAAGGAATGTAACAAACCTAGAAAATAACGTAGGGATTCTAAATCACACATAATGGTGTCTTTGAGTTGGATTCTAAATATAACATAGCTATTATACAACATGTCACGAATTAATACACGAGTTGGATTCAAAATATATGAAGAATTGACTTAAGACCCTACGAGGCGAAAATGCAAAGATTTTGAATACCGAAAAACAAGAGTTCGACCTGAACTCAACATAAAATAAACGTCTAGATGACATAACACAATAAGTGGACTCTTGACTCTCACGGGTTCAGAATACCAGTTGGTACCGTGTAAATCCGACCCACACTACTAGATGCAGGAAGGAAAGATGAAGACGGTCCCCAGCCGGTCGGCCCCACGGGGCAACCATGGATAACCACAGTGGGCAGTTTGGGAAATGCAGTACGTATATGCCTACTTTGAGCTGCACTCCAAGATGCTGACTGTGTGATCATTATCTATGACTATAATAATGTATTTGTCTAATCATAAACGGTCTAATATAAGACTTGGTGAGCATTGTTGAAGGATTGGTCCGCCCCTCATAGAAACCGACATGTTTAAGATATGCATCAAAGTTATATATGTACCACAGTTCAAGACAGAACATAACCAAAACCAAAATGGCTGGTGATTCTGCAATTCCTCCTGCTGCTGAGGTGCTACTGTCGAGACGGGTTCAGGAACTGGTCGTAGCGGGTGAGGATCCACCGGCACCATACGTGTGCAGAGATGATAATGATGAGCAAGAAGATGAAGAAAACTCGGTGAAAAACTCTCCGATTCCGGTTATTGATGTTGAGAAATTGTTCAATCATGAAGAGAGTGAAGAGGAACTGGAGAAACTTAGACTAGCCCTCTCTACATGGGGTTGCTTTCAGGTTCACCTCTTCTTCAAATAAGGATTCCCAATTTGAAGTCTAAGAAGTGCATGTAAAGCTAAGAATGTATATCTTTTACAGGCCATAGGTCATGGGATCCCGAGTTCTTTCCTCGACGAGGTGCTACAGGTCGGACGGGAGTTTTTCGATCAGCCCATGGAAGAGAAGAAGAAATACTCCAAAGAATTGACAGATTTTGAAGGCTATGGAGCTGATCCTATACCGGAAGAAGGTCAGTCACTCGACTGGTCTGACCGCATTTTTCTCACGTTAGCACCTGAAGATCATAGAAACTACAACTTCTGGCCACAGAATCCATCCTCTTTCAGGTATGCTTCTACCGTCTACGACTTGAAGAACACTTTATGAGATGCTTGGTTCCGGCTAAGAGTTTACAAATAACACCCTATCGAAAAATTGAGCAGGAAATCTATACAAGAATACGCAGAGGTGATGAAATCGACAACAAAAGTCATCTCAAAAGCCATGGCAAGATGCTTAAATCTTGAAGAAAACTGTTTCCTGAAACAGTTTGGAGAACAAGCACAGCTACACGGCAGGTTCAACTACTATTCGCCTTGCAAATGGCCTGATCGCGTGCTCGGCTTGAAGCCTCACGCCGATGGATCAGGTTTCACGATTATATTGCAAGACGAACCTGGGCTACAGATCCTCAACCAGGGGAAATGGTTTACGGTTCCCAAAAGCCCCAGTGCTCTTCTGGTGATTCTGGCCGATCAGATGGAGGTACATTTTACTATACCAGTCTAATTATCCGAAGTAATTATACACTAGCTGCACAATCGCATAGAATTTTCAACCCATCTACTTCGCGTTAGATGAATCCAACCTGTTCTGAATAGAACTTGCGGAAATTTCAGATAATCAGCAACGGCATATTCAAAAGTGCAGTGCATAGAGTAACAAGCCATGCGAAAAGGGACAGAATCTCTATGGCAGTGTTCTACAGTCCCCAAAAAGGAAAAGAGGTCGGGCCGGAAGAAGGGCTGATAAATGCAGAGACACCGCGGTTATTCAAGAAGGTGAAGGACTATGATGTTATACACTTCGAATTTTACAACAGGGGAATGAGAGCACTGCATACTGCACAAGTTTAACATGATCATCTAGATCATTGAACTTTTCATGTTAACTTATAAATTTCTGTAACTTGTTGTAAACAGAAGTTTTCAGATTTATTTATGTATTCAGTATGGAAAATCAACCAAAAATAACAACACACAGAAGTACAGAGTAGGGAAAAGAATGGCGTACAGCGGACTACATTTCACCAATGAATTTAGGACCCAATGGTTTCGTTACATGTTCTACGAGCAAATACAACGGAAGAAAAACATGTTCCTGAAAACTTGAGACAAAACCTAGTACATGCGATATGAGGTACATGTGGTAAGGACTTCGATTTGCATCATGTCCTTACCAACAATTATCGTCATAATCAGCTCATTCAAAAAGATCTCACTAGCTACGAGCTAAACTTAAAACTTTTGATATCAGGACAGTGAACAAAAGAACATCAATGAAGCACCTGATGCCAAGTACCAGACAATGTGATGATTATGCGAACCCAGCTCAGCACTCAAAATAGCTTGAACAGCAAACCACCGTGGGTGGCGAAGAATGGGGCAAATACAAGCGATTCAACTGCCATGAGCTTGATGAGGATGTTGAGTGAGGGACCTGAAGTATCTTTCAGAGGGTCTCCAATGGTGTCACCAATAACAGCGGCCTTGTGTGGCTCTGATCCCTTGGGGCCAAGAGTTCTTGCATGCTCAGATGCACCAGCCTGAAACGAACTCCGGAATCAGATATCGACCAACATCGAACTTGCTAAACAGTAAAGCATGATAATTAAGCATACAAGATGTAGGAAATTACCTCAATGTACTTCTTGGCATTGTCCCATGCACCACCAGTGTTTGATGCAGATATGGCGATCTACAGGCACAAAGCACAGAAATTTAATTAAATCTTGAAAGGAGGGCATTGCAAGTTAATGTTTATCTTCACACACATAAACACGAAAGAAACAGTAATGAATGCCAATGAAAAAGGCCAGCAAGAACTGAGAATCATACATGAACACCAGAAACAAGAGAGCCAGCAAGAACACCAGAGAGGGTCTCAACACCGAATAAGGTTCCCACGATAAGTGGGGTAAGCATAACAAGGGCACCAGGAGGAATCATCTCCTTGATAGATGCATCAGTGGAGATCTTAACACAATTAGCATAATCTGGCTTTGCAAGGCCCTCCATCAGACCAGGAATGGTGTTGAACTGTCTGCGGACTTCCTCAACCATCTTCAATGCTGCACTACCAACACTCTTCATTGTCATGGCAGAAAACCAGTATGGAAGCATTGCACCGACAAGCAGACCAATAAAGACTTTGGGAGTCAAGACATCAACAGTGACAATCCCGGCACGGCTTACAAAAGCACCAAAAAGTGCGAGCGAAACAAGTGCAGCAGACCCGATAGCGAAGCCCTGAAATCAAATGCAAAAGATTGGAATGATATCTTGTGTAACATTTGAGAAAGAGTTTATTACTGCATAACATGTCAAAACAAATCCAAAGTCTGGTGGCGACATGAACAAATTAATCGAGGCATCCGGAGAAAAAAAAGTTATGTAAAAGATGCAAGCAACTCCAGTGTATGCATTACCTTTCCAATAGCAGCAGTGGTATTTCCTGCAGCATCAAGGGCATCAGTTCTCTCCCGAATTGTGTGGCTCATGCCAGCCATCTCAGCTATACCTCCGGCATTATCACTGATAGGACCATAAGCATCAATGGCCAACCCAGTGGCAATTGTACTCAACATTCCCAGAGCAGCAACAGCAATACCATACATAGCAGCAAGTGTGAAACTAACAAAAATGCTAACTGCAATGGCGAAAATTGGAATAATAACTGATTTGTATCCCAATGCGAGCCCAAATATAACATTGGTTGCAGCACCAGTTCTGCAGGAATCAGCAACATCTTGCACAGGGCTGCAATAAGAAATTCAAGAGGAAAAACTATGAGAATCGTCAAAGTAGGAAAACACCAAGGTGAAAAGACGTGTGTCACATTAAAAAAAAACAAAAGGGACTAAGTCAGTACCTGTAAGCATTGCTGGTGTAATACTCGGTCACAAATCCAATAACAAGACCAGCCCAGAGCCCAACACAGACGCAGAGGAATAGTTCCCTGTAGAGTAGTTATGTCATTCAATCTATTGAACATCATCATCTTATACTTGGGGTAAAGCACTTTATCACATTACAGCGAAAACACATCAACTTCCTTAAATATGAAACAGTTTAGTGGTAATTTATAGTCTTATTCTTTGGTATTACTAGAATTCTTCATTCAGTTGTAATGCAAGAAACTCATACTTAATTAACGTTTCTTTAAAAGGGGAAGTTAAAACCAACATAATTTTAACACTTCCACATGGCTTAATTTTCTTGTTCAGACTCTTACCAGTTCTTCACAACTTTTTGTGTGCCAAAGTTGAAGATTGTGAATGATGATGGCAGGCAAGTCCAGGTGACAATTGCAATCCCGACAGTCATGAGGACAGTGGAGATAATAAGCTGGTTCTTCAATGCTGGCTCAATTTCTTTAACAGCCTTGACTTCGAAAAAGTCAGTAGCAAAGAGGGTGGTGATTAAGCAAACCAAAATTCCCATGGAACTAATGAGCAATGGGTAGCACATTGCAGTGAAATCATGAGTTGATCCAAAAGAAGAGATGGAGGCCACAACAAGAGCAGCACATGATGCTTCAGCATATGAACCAAAAAGATCAGATCCCATTCCAGCAATATCACCAACATTGTCACCAACATTATCGGCAATCACCTGCACAACAAATTCACGAAAAGAAAACTTACTAATAGTGATTTGCTAATCATCTTGCTATAATAGGGCAATACATGCAATTTATGTTGCATAGAACTTTTGTAAAAGCATGCGTATAACTCAAGTCTATAACCAATACTTATCCCGTGTAAGGGATCTATGCAATTATTTCGGCTGAACACACGCCCATATATTCCAAGGACACGTATGAAATTACCATTGTCACTAAGAGAACTTCAATTATAATGCAAAATTAACAAACTTACAGCTGGATTTCTGGGGTCATCTTCAGGAATGTTCCTCTCAACTTTCCCAACAAGGTCAGCACCCACATCAGCAGCCTTTGTGTATATGCCACCTCCAACTCTTCCGAACAAAGCCATGGAGGATCCACCGAGACCATAACCAGTAATAGCCTCAAAAAGACCTTCCCAATCATTTCCATAGTAGAGCTTGAACAGATTGATTGTAATATATAGAACTAATAGTCCATTGGCAGCAAGGAGGAAACCCATAACTGCACCAGACCTAAATGCAATGATAAATGCTTTTCCAACACCTTTTCTAGCCTCCAAAGTTGTCCTAGCATTTGCATAGGTTGCGATTTTCATCCCAAGGAAACCAGATATGACAGAGGTGACAGCACCGAGCACAAAGGATATTGTACTGAAAAGTGCAGTTGCAAGAGCTGGCTTGCACATATTCTCCTTGTTATAAGTACAAGGCTGGCTCTTTGTGCTAAAACCTTCCACTGATCCCAGGAAGAGGAATATGAGGACAGCAAAAGCAACCATAAATATACCAACATACTGGTATTCGGTGTATAGGAAAGATGTTGCACCTGTTAAACGAGAAATTATAGTTGTGTAAGCACCCAAACACCATTACCTTAGAAAGGACAGTACCAAATCATCACACAGAAAATAAGAGTAGTACTAACTTAGAACACTCTGCATTTTCAAACTTAACAAGGAAACAGCTATATTGACTAGCCATCAATCTCTAGAGCATCCCTTTAAACAAGAATATGGTACTTTTGTACAATATTACCATCCATTAACATTAACTATTACATTCTACAGACAGCTTAGACACACAGGTCGTCATTACACTCCTCTATGAAGGATTCTTTTATGTTTTCCATTCTGGTTTACTTGAGAAAATACTATAGTAGTACTAGTGAATAAAGATACTTCAATATAGAATATCGTATCCCCCCTTCTCTAACATATGTATGGAACACTTACTATTTATTAGCCCATTCATTAAAATACAACATATATGAATTAAGAGTATAATAGTAAATCAAGAGCTACATATGTTTCTTAAAACACGAGGAGAAAGGATAAGTTCAAACACACAAAAATGGTAAAGATTCTTGTTAGGTTCGAACACGAGTAGAGATAATTACCATCCAACCGCAATTAAGATGCCACGTTACGTTATTATCTTCTAGAAAACATCAATCAATATTACCAAGAACTTACTTACCAATCAGAGTATAATGACAACCATACACACCTACCACATCTCACACGCAACACACATGTACTTGCCTATTAAAATATTATCAGCTGACAGCACCCAATAACTTATTTCCATTTGTATGTATAAACTAATATTGCAAAATCTCATCTCCCCCACAAAGTCCTAGGATTCACAACAGAATGAATAGAAAATCTTTGCAATCTTCCCAAGATGTATGCAAACATTAAAGACATCATTTAAATAACAGGGACAAGTTGCAAATAAAGAAAACAAAACAAAATCAGATCCAATAAGGTGCCAGCTTGCAGCCCATGCCCAACAACTTCCTCCCAACCATCTGCCCAAAACCCTATCGCCTCCAAATTTTACCGACAAGAAAAACGAAAAATAAAAAAAGAATAAACTCCAAAGTAAATAGAGAAAGATTCAATAATTCTACTAAATTTAAAATGAAGAAATGGACAAAGATGGGTTAGGGATCTGTTTGCTTTATCTCCGTTACTTTCAGATGTGACTTTCTGGCTTCTACAAGAATTAGTTGGTGCAAAATACACAACTAAGCGCAGCTCAATTGGTACGTCGGGTCCAGTCACCTTTCACGTTTCAAATAAAAAAACAAGTTGATGCAAAATAAGTAGAAGTAGAAAACCATTGCTTTCAGTTTCAGCAGCCTTAAGAGTCTCGTGCAAACACCCATCACGCATTTGTACTTGGTAAAAGCAGAACAAACAGTGCAGTGAGAACAACCTTTATATAAAACAAATCATTCTACTAAAGGCAGCTAATTAAATTCAAAATCAGCAAAAAGTACTCCATAAAGAACTGATACCAAATTCTCTCTGGATCTAGAATTCAATAATTAATAGAAAGCAGTTTATCAGCTGAACAATTTCAAAAACGTGTACTGTACTCTGCTTCACTTCATTTCAGCTGCAAGCAAAAACTAATTCAACATTTCAGCTCATCACCACCAAATCAGAAAATTCACGTACAAAACACACTAAAACAGATCTGGCAAAATCAAAAAACGAAAAACGAGATCTGGAAACAGTGACAAACCCTCAGAAATGGCGTTCTGGATCTCAGCACACTTAGCTACAACGTCGTCGTCGGTGACACCGTCCTCCTCCTCAATCAACCTGGCACTGTAGCCATTCTTCCCGTTCTTAGTAGCGGAGTGAGCTCCGCCGTCTGAAGTGACCTTCACTTGAGAAACTAAATACCACTGCACCAGGGAGAAGATTATCCCAATGGCGGCGCAAACCGGAATCACAATTTCCGCCCCCAGATCTGAAAGCAACGCCATGTCTCACCGGAAAACTAATGAAAGTACAAAATCTCGCCGGAGATAGAGAAACGGAAAATCAATAAACGGCGAGGTGAAGTGGAGAGCCGCGAAGTTGAGGAGGTTTGGGCAGGGGAGTGAAGAGGGTATTTATAGGGGCGGAAATTCAATATTCCAAGTATAATTCCTAGGATAAACGGGGGTGTGATACTCTGCGGGCGGGTGCATGGTAAGTGTATTGTGTCGGTCATTTAAAGCTTTTCGATCTGGTGAGGTGTCAACTTGATCCACCTTCCAGTCTATCAGTTGGTTTGTCTATTTAATACACCACCCTTGTTTTTATTACTTCATGATATACTAATCGATCGAGATTCGAACAGATATACTAATTGATCGAGATTTGTGTTCGTTATCTGTTTCGTAAATATGAATTTCCGTAAAACTTAATGTCAAGGTTGAATAGTAGGGGTACTATGATTTGGGGAACGAAAATTGAAGAAGTGAAGAAGAACCCTCCTTCATTTAGCTAAACAAATGAAAGTTTGGATACACATACATGTGCCAATAAATATTTCACTTTTGTACTGTCTAGTGTACTAGTAGCTTAGTACATAACTAATCGGAGTAAGAAACTGATAACCGAAATAGTAACACCAGTTAAGTTTGAGTTTTGAAAAAATAGTGTTTGAGATGGAATTGTTGAAATAGTATGTTTAACTAGTTCAGTTTAACACCATTCAGTTCAGTTCGGTTTTGTTCAGATATTCGTAGTTGAATCAAACTATGTGTAAGTTTGAAATATGATAAATGTAATTCTTGTTGAGAACGTATTTATAGTTTTTACGGTTTTGTGATGTAGGGTGGAGAGATAAGTACTATAAGGTAGAGAAGGAGTTTGGATGATTAGTTTTGGTGGGTTAAATGAAATTGTTAGTTAATTGAAGTTAAACCATCAAAACCCGATTATGATCTTAATCGAGTGTCATTACTCATTAATCATTATCATATATCCAACAGAGGTTCTGATGAAATAAATTACACTTGTTAGGTTCTGTTATTTTCAACTTAAGTTCACTTCAGATCAGTTCAAATTTGGTTAGGTCAATTTTGTACTTCACTTCAGATTCATTCAGTTCAGTTCAATTCCGAAATTTTCAGCTGAAAATAACATAGCCTTACTTATAAAAGCCTTTTCTGTTTAGTTTACCACTTTTGTGTTTGCAAAACAAAACCAGTTGCTCCATGCTCATGGTATACGGGAATAATGCTCCTAAGTGACCTATGATGATCACATAATCACTCTTTGTTATGGTTGTATTTGACTCTGTAATTTCGTGACATACATGTTTTTGGAAGGCTAACTCAATTCGTATGCTATCTCCTTTGGTTTGATTTCTTTCAAAACGTATTGAGCAAATTTGCATGGAAAAACGATACTAACATACACTATAAAAGGTACTATAAAAGTATTGATATACTAAAACGAACACTTAATTATCGTATTATTGTTTATAAAACGAACACTTTGGTGTATTGCTCTTATTTGCCATACCTATTTGAAGCATCTGCTTTTGAGTTTCATCTATCCTTTATTCCATTCCGTATTAGATAAAGTCTAAAGGTTAATGATCAATCTTATCCCAAATGAGTCAATGACGACTTATCTACGTGTAATAACATCTTTTGAATAAAACGTAACGGCACAAATAGCTAATTTAGAAACTTTCCAGTACTGATAATATGGGATTAAGGTAGTGTTTGACATTGTTTAAGAAAATCACTTCTCTGCTTCTGGAAAAAAAAAAAGCAAAAATGTAGTGTTTTATTTCACAACTTCTGCTTCTGCTTCTCTAAAAAAAAGCAGGTAACCGCTGCTTTTTAGAAGCAGCACAAGACTTGTTTTTTCCTGCTTAAAGCACTCCAGACTGCTTTTTTTCCTAATTAGCAAACACCTACCGCTTTTTATCAAAAGCACTTATATACCACTTTAAGCAAAAGCAGGTTAAAAGCAACTCTGAAAAGCAATGGCAAAACACACACTAAATTGCTACACTGGAACATATGCTCTGAGTGTTTGCCATTGGTTTTTAAAGAAAATTTTAACCTGTTTTTGCTTAAAACGGTATAAAAGTACTTCTGATAAAAAGTTGTAGGTGTTTGCTATAATTAAGAAAAAAAAGCAGTCTGGAGTGCTTTAAGCAAGAAAAAGCAAGCCTTGGGCTGCTTCTAAAAACCAGCGGTGCTTTTTTTTAGAGAAGCAAAAGCGGAAGTTGTGAAATAAAACACTACAATTCTACTTTTCTTTTTCCAGAAGCAGAGAAGTGCTTTTTTTAAGCAATGACAAACACTACCTAATAGTCCCACAGAGACTAGAGACTGATTGATATTCGGTTAAGGTTTAGAGTTACCGAAATTTATTAATCCAGGAATAATAACCGGAGTTTTGAAGAGAAAAAAGAAAAAGGCTTAACTTAATGCTGAAGTTTTTTTTTATTATTGTAGCATTGAGTTAGGCTCTGTTCTTTTCAACTTAAGTTCAGATCCATTCAGATTTGGTTAGTTCAAATTTGTACTTCACTTCAGATCTATTAAGTTCAGTTCAGTTCAGTTCCGAAATCCTCAGCTGAAAAGA
>JAYMSL010000882.1:0-20031 GCA_036897195.1 Plantago coronopus
GCACACACACATGGGGAAAACCTTATTTGCTACCAAACAATGGGTATTGTAAAAGTCAATGGCTTTTTTTAACATCCCCATCCAAACCAAACACTACCTAAGTGAAATTTTTTTGGAGGAGTTGGACTTTATTGTTAATTGTGGTCCAACATAAGCCTTTGTAGTAATTTTCCCTTATTTTTGGACCTGCTAGCCCAACCCAAACCTGCCTAGTATATAACAACAGGCTAAAAGTTCGAGTTATCGTGAAAGTAGAGTAAATATAGCATATCACATTTTAATTTTAGAAGTAATGTTGTGTTAAACTGTTTATAATTAAAAACACATAATGTTGTAACTCAAAACAACTATACATATAAGTATTTTGATTATAATATAGGGTGTGTATAACTTTAGACCGGAGATGGTATAACACATAACTTTGTGTGCACTGTTACACTATTGATTTATATGTCTGTACATTTAGTCGTTTTTCAGATGAATGTGACATTTATTTGTGCTAATTAATTAGAGTTTAATCGGATTTTATTTAAACTAGAAAAAATTAAGTTTTTTCATGGTGGGGCAAGAAACCACCTACTCTCCCATGTTTTCACTTTTCACACTTCTAAACCAACTTGACACTTTGATGCTCATGCTCACACTTTTGCTCCAAATAATCTAGCTCACGATACATAAGTTTAACTTTACTCTAATTACTTAACTAGTCAACGATTTTCACATGATACTTAACTCACAAAGTTTTTACCCGAAAAGAAAAAAGAATTTCAAAATGAGTTATTTTGAGTTGATCATCAGGTCATCACATACCTTTTTCGAGCTCAACTCAAATTTATATCAAAATTCAAGGCATAACTAAGTCTAATAACTAACATGGAGCTCTCATTCAAGTGGCTAATAATAGCAAGTTCGAACTCAAACTCTACTCGAGGTCGAACTCGAAATCGGGATCTGCCCCCAATACTTTTTTGTCATAGTAGCCAAAATTGAAGCTGAAGAAAGCAAAGAGATTAAAATTGGAGTTGGATAAAGAG
Organism: Plantago coronopus; assembly: GCA_036897195.1. Lineage (NCBI taxonomy): Eukaryota > Viridiplantae > Streptophyta > Magnoliopsida > Lamiales > Plantaginaceae > Plantago > Plantago coronopus. The sequence continues at coordinate 1,035 of JAYMSL010000882.1, forward strand.
ACCACTACAGACAAGAAAGTAACAAAATTCCAAACGTGACACAAACAAAATTCCAAATGTACAAGTAATAATTATAAGTCATTATCCGGAGCGGTGGTGCCGTACTTCTCCGGTGTGGTGCTCTGCTTCTTTCCAATTCAAAAGTCTCCTCCTTTTTTACCCACCTCGTTTCTTCCGATTTTCCCTAATTCTTTACCATCTCCTTCTTCTTTCTTTAATCCTAATTCTCAGTAACTGTAATTAACCCAGCTACAGAAAGACCCAAGAAAGGTACTAGTTTGGACTCCATTAGACCTGCTTGCGAAGAAAAATGGTTGAATTCGGAGACGAGTTCATAATCGAAAGCTACAGAATCCCATGGCTTATCTGGATCCAGCTTCTTGTCATGATTCTACTTGTTATTCTTCTTTATGCTGGCTTTGCCCTTTTCGATTCTGACCCTTCAACCGCCGCTTCCTCCTCCTCCGCCGCCCCACCTGCTCCAATCGACAGGCCTAGCTCATCAAGGCCCAAGGTCAGTTACTTTCTCATATTCTACGATTTGTCTTTAATTCTTTTGCGATTCTGTTTATGTGATTTGGATATGTTCATCTGCTGTTTAGCATTTACTTTTGAGAATGCTTCATTGGTAGGTGAAAGAATTAGATTGTATCTTTTTTTCTTTAATAGTAGGATTAGTCCACTGTTGAGTTGCCATTGTCGAATCTAACTGTGAAAATGGGGTGGAGTCAACAATGAATTGGGTTATTGGGGAATGGGAGAGAGAATCTGTGCTTCCCTCATTTTCAGGGTTAGAAAAGCATTTTCTTGGTGAGTTTCCCAAAAAGAATCAGTTGGTACGGATGATCATACTAATGCTATTGTGAAGTGTTAGTTGAACTCAACTCATATGAATTTATTTATCCATGATTAGAAGTTTTCGTAATCAGATTATTCGTGCTCAGATGATATCCTAGATTCGTTGCTGCAACACAGAGGGTAGTCATGTGTAGTCAAACTAGTGAACCTGGTGATGATGAATTCAAAATCATGTTGCGTTGGGGAAATTGAATCAGATGAGTAGATTGATCACCTGTCTTTATCTTAAGATGCCCTGAGAGCTTTTAATTTCTGGAGTAATTTGATCAGCACGGCATCTCACCTATCTCATTGCAAATAGGATCTCAATTCTCAACTTTTGTGACATTCCGACAGCATCGAAATATCCACATCACTCAGAGATGGTGGATATCTAAAAAATATATGTCGATATGTATCTAGGATGTTCAGCACCTATGTACCATTATTCATCTAGAAGAATATCCTTTACTTTAGAAGCACTCGATAGAAAACCAGTGATCTGAAAATATCTGTGGGTCACTGAATCCCTTAGGGCATCTGTCTGCATTTGGCATTTCTTCTTGCTTGTATTAGTAGATATGTATTTTCATATTTCCATTCTTCGTGCTCAATTTAGCTCTATATGAACTGACTGATTTGGACTTGTACATTGAAAGCTCTGTAGGTAGTTAGTAGCTTGCTATCTTGTTTAGAATAGTCGAGTTTTTGGAAGTTACTATGTTAATTCTGATGTCTTTTAAGAGTGAATAAGAACTCCTGAACTTGTTGGCCTTTTACATGAAAAATGAGGACAGGTTTTTTTGCTTTATTTTCATGTCTTCACATTTAACTATCAATATATAGGATGTTGAGAACTGTATTGCACTGTTAATCTTGTCCGGTTCGAATGCTTTTTCCATTGTTTTAGCTGATTTATCATCACCTATATTTATAGAAGCAATTATGGAACGTTTTTTATTTCATCAGATATGTTATGCCCACAATTAATTCTTTTCCTGGCAGATCGAGAACGTAAGGAATAGGACAGTGGCAGGAACTAGTGGAGGGTCAGCATCGGCTAGAGAAGAGGAAATAGAAAATGAACCTTCTCTAAAGGACTCGGTGTTTGTGAAAATGTTCAGATCTCCAAATCACCCTTGCAACTACTTTGGAATTTTCAAACAAGCATTTCTCAAGTGTCTTGGCTTGGATCCCAGCACCGAGAGCACCAGAAACCATCATGATAAACAAGAGTAACACAGTATGCTAAGCTCATCTCTCCCTCTGTAGATCCACACATGACACACACAAGAATAAAAATATCTCACTTCTAATTATCTAATTATAGGAGAATTTATTCTGAGTAAAAGTAGTATCCTGGTTTTCGTGTATATATGCTTAAAGAGAAAGAACTCCATTTATGTAAATAACAAGTTCTTCTTTTACCGAATCCTGCAGGCAGATTTTGTAGTCCCTGGAAGCTGTGGATAGTCGAAAGAGCTAAATTTTTTGATAAAGCCAAGTTCAAGATGATGGGCTGTCCCCCACAGGGCAAATTAGGTCTTCAATTGTCTGTAAAGAAATGTCATATGCGATGTATATTAGGCAAGTCAGCTAGTAGTGTTCAACTAGAACTGAAACTACTAACCGGTGGGATAGTGTCCATGCTGTATTTGAGAAGTTCAATCCTTAGCTGTTCAAATTATACATATGCAGAAATTCATTTCCTTGCACTCCCCATTTCTTCATGAAATTTCTTGCAATAGTACCCCTTTTATTGGCATGAATTCTGCCCCTTTTTTGTTAGGTGCAAATAGGGAGATTGAAGACTTGTGTTTTGAACATAATGACCATCTTTGTGGTATTTGAATGAATAACATTATGATTATGATCAATCACCAGGACATTGATTCTTTATGAAGATCAACGTGTCCTTCCTGTTTCTGATTCAGGTCTTGTAAAGTTTGTGTTTCCTAGGTTTTTATCCATGTCATGTAGAAAGCTTAGTCGGGCAGAGACTTTTAGCTGAAAGCTCATATTTACAAGGCTATCTAAGCAAAAGTTGTGCTCATCCTTGTAGTAGCACTTCCAGTGTAAAACCCAAGGCATACTTCCTGCCTATTGTAGATTAGGAAATATTGATGATCATGCATAGCAAGCACTTTTTATTAACAGCGTTATTGTCAATTTTTGGCATTGAATCATGTGAGTGTATTACATTGATAGGTAAAGACGTAATAAATATCGAAATCAGAGGTCTTCTTCTACATTTTGATACACAGGCTACAAATCGCATTGCCAGATCAGGTGATATTTAAGGCCTGGAAAGGCCATTGTCCTAACGCCTCAGCTAAGAAAGATTCTTGATGTTTGAATCAGTAGATAAACCAAAGAACTTAAATAACACTTCAACGGAAACTTGGACTAGGCCTTGGATCGAGATCTGAGATAGTTGAAGAGCATCTTAGAAAACCTGGTGAGACTGAAAAACATCTGTACCACTGAACGACCTTTAACGATTCCCTCCCTCATGCCCCGTGCACTTCTAGCTACAGCTAGCTTAGGGTTTCCTGTTTCTATTGGGGCCACCGTCTGCACAGATACTATATAAGTAAAGATTAAGTGAACTCGGTATTCCATTTGTTTAGGAGAAAAGTAAGGCTAATAGATGCACACTAGCGACCTGTTGGAGTTGCGCTTGTAAACTGTCTCAATTGTTCTTCTGCCATACGAACGGCTCGAGTTGAGCTTCGAACACCTTGTGTTATTCCTTGCCTGCACAAGTCATTATACTTGATCAGAAATATATCAAAGAAGTAAAATACAACAAGCAGTTTTCTGACAATAAGATATCTTGGGGTGGTTTATCACATGATACTAACCCAAGATCACTAAGCTCCATTGTTAAGTCACCGATCTCCATTCCAGATAATCGAACAGCAGCCATTGTGTCAGGAAGCTCCTCCCTTGCCACATCCATTAGTTTTGCCATTGACTCGGCTGCTCTCTTGAATGCCTGCAAGCAATGAACCATAATTACCTCAACAACATGCAACAAAATCACGTAGAATGTTATGACATAAAACTTGTTTTTATATGAAAACCATGTACTTTCTTTTGAATCCAAGAATTCTGTACTTGTTACTACAATACAATCTCGATTGTACACTGCAATATGTATTGCCCTTTTCCTAGAAGTATATTCTAGTAAACTGTTTGTAAAGGCATTATAGTCTGTAATTACTGTTCTGCATCAAATAACAACTAAACAAAGAGACTTCTTTAAAACTATTTTGTAGACTGACGAACATTTGATACACAAGTTCTCTGAAACAACTACGATTTAAAACGTCCGATTTAGAACTCTATATCAATTATTATGATTTATGGTTGATGAAAGTCAGAGTTTTTAGAGTCTCACTGTCCCACGCTCCCACTGGGATCTATCCCAATTAATAAACATATCTCAAATCCAACATGAAGGAAAAGAGAGATAAGAAACAAACCAGAAGAGTTGGAATCGCCGAACAAAAGAGCCATGTTGCAGATATTGCTGTCTGCAGGTAGAAACTAAATCAGGTATCATCTTTTAGATGGACATTTCCAACCCCACATTGTAAAATGAACAATAAATAAGAACTATAAAGTTAAGTGAAAGGGCAGAAATCCTATTACACAACAACAGCACAGAGTCGAACATACAAAAGAAACCAGGAGGGCACAATGATTCAACTATAGCTAGAGGATGCAACAATGACATATTGACATCCATTCTTATATTGTTCATTATCTCAATCAAAGCGAAACAAAAGGAGCCCCAAATATTGATACTTGATACCTAAAGGAAACCCAAGATAACTGATAACCTTTAGCTCGGTTTGCACATCCAGTATTGTTTAAAACAAACTACTCCATCTCATAAGTTGATTTCATATATATACAAAAAGCAATCATGTTCATAGACTAGTATCATCCATATTCCACATTCCACAACAAGTTAAAAGGCAGGTAAACTTTTAGGAGCATCACATCTCTTAAAAGAAGACGAATTTGGCCATGAAAAAACACTTCCAACTATTGATCAGACGAATTTGTTCAAGTCACATACTAACAATAACACGAAACCTTGATTTCCAACTATCAACAGGACAGGCAATAAACAGTTAAGTGTGCTTAACAACAGCATACTAACAGACCTGCCTAATGATCAGCTACTATCATTTGCATTATTGGATAATATTTCCATCTTTTTGTGCAAACTAGATATGAGATATCTAAAGTCAGAATATCTATTTGCCAATTCACATATCAGAAAACAGCATTCAATTATAATCAGAGAAATCTCAGTACTAAATGAAATTTGAATCAAAATTTACCAAGTAAAAAAATCGAAAACACATAAATTAGATAGGATGTAGTAGAGTGCATACAGTGCAGGCGAAGAAACTGAGGACGTGAATGTGGCGCTGAGTAAGAAGAGGTTGCTGTTGAATCACCGGCGAGACTCCAACTGAGGAAGTGAGCTCAGACGGCGTCGTTTGAACAGCTAAGGAAGCGAAATGACTACTGCTATGGCGGTTTGGTAACCGGAGAGTGACAGCTGAGGGTGAAGCGACGCCGTTTGTGTGAGAATTTAATTGGAATTTGCAAGGAGTCGTCGAAACCTGCAACTTGAATGCATTCACCATCTTATTCTTCTTCAGTCAAATTGTGAGAGGGTTGAAATTGTGCAAGACGATAATTCAGAGGGGTTCTGTTTCATTTTCATGGCTTTGGATTGGATTCTCCGTCATTCCTTCAACAGTAAAATAAAAAAGTATGGATTTTTTTTTATGAACTTTTTTCTTAAAATAAAATAAATAAATAATAAGTATAGTTGTTTTTAACTTAAATTCAATTTCATTTAGTTAAATTTAATTTTGGTTAAATAAAATTTTTAATTCACTTCAGTTAACTTTGGTTTAGCGTGATTGGATAGTGTTCTTTGAGTTGTTAGATCGGTTTAGTATGATTGGAATTGGATAGTACTAGTAGTATTCTTTGAGTTGTTAACTAAAAGTTTTTCGTTACTCATACGAATAAAAACAAACGCGGATTTAGACATTTTAAGATTGTGAACCAACATACTAACTAGAAATCAATTTAAGAGTAACATACTAACTAGAGATCAATTTAAGAATTTAAGAGTAACCATACTAACTAGAGATCAATTTAAGAGTAACCATACTAACTAAAGATCAATTTAAGAGTAATCATGCCGACCATTTATTATAGCAAACTGCAGCTTGCAGGTGCAATGGTAATATTTGTATGTCCCGGCTCCTTGTAGATCGAACAAAGGCCTTTAATGTCGACATGATTACTTAAGCATATTAATATGTTTATACCACAAACTAAAACAAATCATACTTCTTACTTTATCTTCACTCGTACGTGTACAAACATCTCTTACTTTATCTTGACTTGTACGAGCATAAACATCTCAACAAGTCACTCATTTTAAAACTACTCAATGCTCACTCATGGAGCTTTGAGCTCTGCAATTGGTCACACTTCTTCTGTATAACCAAACAAGATGCGAGATCATTATTTTTGTAATAAGATTTCAAGTCACCACATCATTTACTTTTTTACAAACGTAGGTGAATCTGAAGTTTTGAACCGGGCCATCATATACATTAGCCGATCCTGCTATTTTATGCGTCCGGCAGATCTAAGACTAGTCGACCATATAACTCTTGAAGATCCCTCTTTTCGGGATATTCACTAATTCACTGAGAGGCAGCAGGCAGGGCGGAAAAAACCTTAACAGCATGACAAAGACTACAAAAGAAAAAGCTGACAGAAGGAGAGATCCTATTGCAAGATTAACATGTACACCTCTATTTACAGTATAATGCCTCTCAACCGACTACAAAATTAAGAACGCAGGGATCCCATTCCATCGCTTTCTCTTCTTCATCTCTGCTGTCCCATATATACACTACTTACATATAACCAACAAAACATTGCATCACAGTATACCTGATGATAAGACCCACCAGAGAAGGAAACGATAATGCTTCCTATAAATACTCCTTCCTGCCTCTTACCTGTTTATTTTAGCTATGAACTTCAATAGACCAACTACTGGTCTACTATCAGCTAAGACCGAAGGAAATCCAGAAACTAAAACGAAAGGCTCAAAGTAACACGGGCCTCATCTTGTTTTACAACTTCTACAACCTTTGCGTTGCAAAAGAAGCATCTTTCGCAGTTGATAAGGTGCCTGGATATGCAACTATAGCATGAAACATGCGAACATGGTAGAAAATGAGCATTTGTTTCATTTGTGTAGCATATGCAGCATAATCCATCATCTATGGTCTCGGATTCTCCCTCATATATCATATTCTCAATTCCTTGCAACTCTGCCTGATTGATCAACATGCTCGAGAATTTCTCTAGCTTTGACAGTTGATAAGAATAATCATCACATTTCGTCGACCCCGCCTATAAAACAGTGAGAAAAAAATAGTCCAAATAAATTCAATGTTATAATTTACAATAAGATTGATAAAAGAACAAGCTAGATGTGCCCCTTGTAAAATTATTAACAAGAGAGTTTTACAATAAACCTAGATCCGATTTATTAGACCTCATGGAGGAAATTCAACTACGATCAGCTTTAAAATGCAGTAAATGCATGTAATAAAATTACACAGGTTAATGTCTCCATACACCTAGTGTGTGTGTGTGTGTGTGTATATATATATATATATACCAAAGCTATGCCCAATACATTATAACCCAAACATGCAAGTAAAATGTTACTGACCCAATTGTACTCAAGAAGGTGCTGAAATCCATAGAGGATGGTGTCAGAACAGCCCATGCTAGCAAATGTTGCAACAATAACATGCCAATCCCCACTATCCGTCTCTTTACTTGCATCCAACAAATTTAAAATAATGCCGGCAAGAGGCGCTAATATCATGCCTCTGTTGACCTTTTCAGAGGAATTTCCATATCGGCTCAATGATCTGCAAATTGTTACTCGTTAGCGAGCAAAGAATTAAAGATGGAACTCAGCAGCAGGACAGTGTTCCATGATGCCAAATGTGAGCAATTAATTTCCACATATGAACATTTACATCCACCTCAACCAAATTAATACCCATACATGCTATTGAGACCATCCATGCATTAAAAAATTAGCAACACCTTCCATCAATTTTAGGAAAACCTTTTACTCCCTCCGTCCGCTTAAAAGTGCTACATTTGCCATTTCGGGAGTCCACTTAAAAGTACTACGTTTCCAAAAATGGAAAGCTTTTATTACTTTTTAAATCACACTCCTTCCCCACTTTTAAGCGGACGGAGGGAGTACACCTTAGCCAATGTTAGCTTTTTGGACAGATATGTATCATATTTCAAATGTGTGACTTTCCACAGTACCCTTAGTGCCATGTGTGGTATCAAGAACCCCAATATGCCTACAAATTAACTTCAAGTGCACTACTACAATCACTATCATCAATAAGTTTGTAATAATTGAGGGTAGATCGATGTAGTTAGGGGCATGAGTTTATGAATGACGGAACAGTCGCAAGTGATCTGTCCACACTAAGGGCTCGGTTTCTTCCAAAAAAGGTCGTGAAATTTAGCTTTGAGTTGGCTATACCATGCTTATACCATGAGCCAACCTCTTTGTGGGGCTGACGGGACAAGAACCTGCCTAACTCGTGTGCAGCGAATATGAAATGTGTGTGGGATGGGGGTGGGGGGGAACCTCAGAATGTACATGGTATTTTGTGTATGGCATCCTTGTAAAAATTATTGACTTATCCATCTAGAGCTATTTTCCTTTTTTATTGGTGTGCATGTGCGAGTGAACACTATCCAAGTATCTATACCGCTATACTGTTTCTCAAGTACGCAAAAGTAGTTAAATCCAAGGAGATGCTTCCACATCAAATTATCAACAGCATAAGCTCTGCTCAGGATAATTTAGACTAGGATATGGTAAGACAAACATTACTAAGGACAGTTTACTTACAGTTCAAAAACTTCTGGATCGATTGCCCCATTTAATTGGTTCAATATAAAGATAATACACTCGGTCAGCCTTCTTAAGTTTGTATCAATTCCTGAGAGGAAAACTTGGGGTACTTCACGAGTACAGAATTCTAATACCCTTGCAAGGTTGCACGACAGATCAAATATGACACCACATTTCCTTTGCTGAAAGTCCATTACCTGATAATGATTCATAACTCAAATCAGCGTGCATATCCAGTAGATATAACAAGAAGAAGTAACATGAGTTCTTCATGCGATCAATTAAGTAAAATGAGATTTTCAACAAAAGCAATGAAGTATACCTTATAGTACATTTCTTGCATTTCTCGTACTGAAATAGAGAATTCAGTCATAGCCCAGCTGAGAGTGTTAAACAAGCGGTTCAGAAAAGATGAGAATAACTCATCATTGCTGATGCAAGCTTCCCGCAATAATTTCTATTGGTTATGAAACAGAATAAAGGCAATATATCAGCACTAATAATAGCTATCCAGAAGCAACAAATGATATAGGAATCATAGTTAATAGGACAGAGCACCATCAGTACCTGAAATATTGCAGATGAAGATGATGATGACGATTCCCCATACTTTGATCCAAATCCAGAACCTTTGCATAATCTCAGAAGTATATTGGTTACGGGAATCCACGATCTATTATCAAATGCTGAGAGCAAAGCTTTTGGCATCCTCTCAGTTGCTGCTTTGTTGCATTCAAAAGCAGCTAAAAACTCGTTGTACTGCACCAGTACTGATATAGATTGGAGAAGAAGATCCCTTAATTCAGCGCTGGATATCCTTTGGTCATTAAAATGAATGACGACAAATGTTATCTGTCAGAAACAAACCCCATTCAGAAGTGAAGTTAGCCTTCCCATATTATACATGTTAATTGTTAAGTCAGAATTAAGATTCCTCAAGTAAACTAAATACATTAAACACCCATCAAGTTGCGATCTGACACATAGGAAACTACAAAGGATAGAAGAATATTAGACATGTCCGAACTCCAACTTATATTTCTTTAAATGAGGTTAACATCCGGTACAAAAGTTAGAAGAATACAGCTCCCCAGAAGAAGATATTATCCATCTATATTCTTCATTAATAATCAGATCATCTCTTTTAACTTCTACATTTTCATCAACATTTTCACCTCTTTCTTCAATCTTTACCACTTCAGTCAAATTCTATTCCAATTTTAATTCCTCCCAACTTGAATTGCACCCTTTGAGATCAAAATTTTAGTTAAATTATAACCAGGATAGAACAGATCAAAATGTAATAGGCTGAAATGAATTGACATTGCATCTAGAATCTCCGGTATATAACATACTGCCATATCTAAAATGCAACTTCTTGAATGTTATTCGAATGATAGAACTATGAACAATGAATGTTGAAGCGAGTTCTTGAGTATTAACTGCAATGATTAAAAGGCAAGTTTACCATCAGACATGACTAGGTGAGGATAACAATGCACAAGATTAAATGCCAACTCCATGAAAGAATGAAGTTATGAGGCAAGCAAAGTTCAGAGGGAGAGAAACTAAAACATACAAAAGACATAAATCCTTGCTTGATAAAGATCGTCACGGGGACAAATGGAGGATCACATTTACGCAGCACATGAAAACAATCAACCTGCAAAAAACAAACAAAGCTATTACGAACGGTGGGTCTCCAAGTCCTGGAAGTCAATCCAGGCTTAAACATGAAAACAGTATGCTGAAGTGACAATATAAAATAGGGATACCCTAGGGTACAATATTTTCTGTTTTAAGGATATTTTTACTCAGACGTTTACTAGAAGTCTTTAGTCTTTACTCATGCATGCAGATGAACGTATACTACACTTGTAAAATGAAATGCAACCTGAGAGTGCTATTGTGAAATCAAAGACAGCAATGAAGAATCTTAGAATTCTGAGTAATATCATATCGCAATGTTGGAGAGGAGTAGTGGGTAACTTCATATCTTACTTTAGCAAGTTCACTCAAGAATACTAATAACCTTACATGGTCCCTAAAATCAAGCAGAATCTACTCAAGCGTTACAACTTACAATAAAAGCCACTGTACCATAGATGATCATATATCATAATGAGTAGAAACACAAAATAAGAACTTTTGATATGCAGTTAAAGACACGTGAAAAGAAGAATATGATACCACAGATTCCACGTAATATTCAGGAACATAGCCAAAGATTGAGTCCACTTTGCTAAGAACAAGAAGCATTTGTACAATCCACATGCATGCTGCATACATCCCTCTCTGCTTCCAACGGGATAAAAGGGAAAGACGATACCTGTTAAACCAATAAATTTCCACACTTAGAACATCAATACACAATTTACTTGACCACAGTCCAGATAATTACGCAAGGGATGCATGTTACATTTAAGATTAGTTAATGAGGAAAGATTGCATAAATATACCCTAAAAAAGAAGGAAGAACAGGATGATGTTAAATTAAAATTGCAACAACGATCTAATTTCTCTCTTTTTTAGTGGGTGGGTTGATGGGTACGATACTACGATTGTTTGAGCTTTAGCATAGAATAGAGATTGAAGAGCTCGGTCATTCTGTTAACGTTAGTAACACCACTGGGTAAGTCCAACACACTTCCTAATTATTAGCAGAACTTGAAATAATCGGCAGCCTGACAACACGGAATGACAGAAACTGTGCGCAGCTAAGGAATTGTATCTCTTGCAGTCAAAATAGATGAATTGGTTTGTATCAGCATGAAGAAGAAAACAAAATCTAATTGTGTTAAACAAAATAAAAATGCTTTCATAACTGAAGCAAAGTAAAAACTAAGACCTATGTCTTAAGGATAGAAAAATATCAGGTGTGTGTGCAGCCAGATTTATTTCTTTCTTTCTTTTTTCCAAATTTTTTTGGGTCAGGGGTGGATATACTGCTAATTTAAAATTTTAGGTGGGGAAAAATGCTAAAATTTCAAATATTATAAGAGTAAAATACACCAATTACAAAACAATCAAGTTTTATGTAATATAAAACACAGTAAGAACGATGAACTGATTATTAATTTATTATTAATGTATTAAGAAAGGAATGTGTTTGACTGGAAAAAAAATAGTATAAGTAGTACCAGGCGCAATGTCGGACACAATCCATAAGCTCCTCCCTATGAGCACTCCGAGATTCCTTCAAACGCTTCACTTCGTCGGCATATAAGCACTCTCTAATTTGCCTATCTGTTTCCTCCAAGAGAGAGACCGATTGAGACTGACGGGACATGAAAGACGATGCCTGTGTGGACAGAAATAAGCATAATTCTTTTAGATGATTTATGAGGGAATTTGAGAAATAGTCAAGGTGACACTCTAGTCAATATGTTCTGGATTATGTTACGGTTATGAGTGAACAATAGAATTAATAATTCATAACTATATTGGGGGGAAGGAGACTGTTATGTAAGCATTTTATTCACGAAAACAATGCACTTGCGGAGTTGATGATATATATATGACAAAATACATGATCAACGACATCTGGTATGTGTGTGTATAAAATCTAAATTAACAATAAATAAAAGGCGCACGAAATAGTGACAGCGTACTGAAAGCAGATACCTACAAGTAAGGCTCCCATCAGTATATTCATAAAGTAGTAAATCTCCCTAGGAGACATAAAGGGTACTATCACATGTAATATAAAAATTAATTAACCAATAAGTATTTTTATTTTATTTTTATAAAATATTTCGGAATGAATTATAATGAAGAACACACACGCAGGAACCACGTGTCAAAGGGTAGTAGTATTTCCAAGGAAGGAAAAGAAGCATTTGTAAAGTCCTGTAACAGAATACACACAGAAATGCAGAGTGATACTGACCTATTGCTAAAATGTTCAGTCAACACTAGAGACTTTCCAATCAAAAATAGATGTTCAATTTTAGGAAGACAGGAATGAAAGGGAAGAGATTAATAAAAGCACTCCTACTTACATAGAACGAAATCTGTTGCTTCAATGTTGTATGAAAATGTCAAATCTAAACCCCGTCTTTTCCAAGAGGGTCCATTAGAACAAAACAAGTTGACATCTTCAGCTTTTATTGCACTGTGGAACATCACCGTGCGACAATTTATCTCTTTGCAACATGACTTTTGTGGTTAGGAATTGTTGGAAAGCAAGCTATACAAGTCATGCATTCCTGAATATAAGCAACTACCACCATTTAAACCAATAGAGGCGACAGTTGTACATTAACTTAGTTATTGGTCCAATCATGTTCAAACAGGCAACTTCCATTTTATTTCTTATTATTCCATAATTACTACATTAAACATCACTGCAGACACGTGGTATAGTAACATCATAAAAATCCAAGAAGTCAGAAAATACCAAGGGAAGAAAACTATTGCCTGACCTGCTTAAAATTTGGGGCAAGGCCCAGATGATATAACAAAAGCAAAGAATCTAAAAGCTCCTCCTCTTTTAAAGTGGCAGAAGGCAGTTTGTCTTCCCTCAGTGATATTCTTAATTGCTGCATAGGTTGAAATGAAACGTCTGAATCAGAGTGATCACTAGTGCTAGGCTTATCAGCTATCTCGTCGTCGATATTGGTAGCAGCACAATCGGCAGAAACATGACCCGATCTCTCTGCCATTGAGCTGCAGCTTCCTCGAGAACCTTTTCTCAAGTATCTTACGGGTTGTTTAGAGTTTCTAGATGAATCCGAATCATAACTTGAACAACAACATGGTTTCTGCCTGCTTGCATGTGCCACCCTTGTTTCTTCATCATCCATGCAACCTTCGTACCACCTAATAAGCTCTTCTTCTTGATAATTATTTACAGGATTAGATTTCAACAAATGGTTATATGATCCTCCAAGTCTTGATATATCAACTCGGTGAGGATCATTCTTCAAAAATAAACTAGCAGGAAAACACTGTTGGCCTCCCCTGTGAAGGAAACCCACACCAACTCCATCACTAGTTCCAGAGCCCTTTATCCACCCACAATTGTCACCAACTGCAAAACCTTCTGATAGGAAGTGGAGAATGACCGTAAATAATGATACAAGGACTGAGTTGTTTGAAACTCCAGGTGGTGGCGAATTACGGTCTGCACCCCTGTTTTTCAACAGAATATTCCGCAAAAACTCCCTAAATACTGAACCAGGTAACTGGGGAGGTGCTGTAGGTGGTATGAATTGCATAACTAATCGGCATAGGTCCCGTTGCTTCTCCTCTATCTGCAAAGAGTTTGAAGCAAATTAAAACAAAGTCATCTAGAATAGTGTATATAAGAAGGTTGATTAGAATGAACACAATTAGAATTAGGGTCAAGGTCCACCACTAACATATAATGTGCCTAGCTAGACAGATGAAATCAAGATGTATTTAGGAAGAAAAAAGAACCGGGCCATATGAGAATCAACGCCTGAATATGGACAGAATATGTTTCTAGTGTTGTAACAGTTAAAGCACCAATGGCTGATTCAACAGATAGACCATAATTTCCAACTATATGGAAGCTTACTGCCACGAGATTACTCTGAGTTGCTGAATAATCACTGCCTGCCATAAATCGTACACATGCATGCCCCAATAATTTTGTCAAAGAGGGTAGTGCCAATGAAACTTTCGAGTTAAAATAACTTGAGAATCCTCTCATTAGGGTTTGCAGAAAGATGTACAGGAAGTTTTGAAAACAAATAACTTAATAAGAAACGGAATTGAAAGGAACAAAAGAGACAACTATACAATTCACAAGTAGAGGCAAAAAAACAGCCAAACAATATCGTGTATAGAAAGAAGTTTCTGCATCAATGAATCACGAGATCCCTACAATTTTTTCTTAATAATTGATATTAGATATTAATCCATCTTGAAATTATGCATTTTGGCATCATTAATACAGTTCTCTAGTCACCATGAACCTACAAAACATGTAATTTCCTAGGTAAAGTAAACATGTCAAACAGAGCCACAATTAAGTATCTCAAAGAAAAACTAACAAGTGTATTACTCAGAGAAATCCTCGAGGTCATTAAAATGATATGAAGCGCACCTTATTTACAGCTTCAGATAAAGCTGTAGTTGTCAGCACCATACTATTCTCGTTAGAGATGTCCTCTACTGACCCAGGCCACCAAACAGAAGGAATAAGACACTGAAGATCCACCTTGTCAGGGATTTTCCTCGAAAGGAATCCCTCAAATTGGAGATCAAAATCTGTTGATATCCACCAGAGGGTCATTAATTCCTCTCGTCTTAAAATATGGCAAGCCAGAGCAAGATGACTATATGATCCAGAATAAGGACACTCAGTAAGAACCAGGGGTGCTGTTTTACATCCTGATGAAAGCGCTCCAAGTACATGCATAAACAATTCTCTCGACTCCTCAAATTCAAGTAAGGAATCAAGTACTTTATCCAAAGTAACGTAGTCATGTGGTGGATGAATTCCAAAAACCTCCATCAAGAACATCAAGAAAGGCCCTTGTCCTACATATTCTGCATCCTCAGTATCAGATTCGAGAGAAGATAATAACTCTTCACAAATACCCAGAGAAACCGGATGAAACAGCTCTTCATGTGATGCAAAACGTTTAAGTCTACTGAGCTTTTCAACAGTGTCATTTGCAGCCCTCTCCAAACGCTGCATACTCAACAGCTTTAAAAAGCAATCAAGAAGATTGGATGCAAGAGGCAGTGAAGTGGGAGGGGCTTGGATGGGAAGAAAGCCTTTAACTGGATATTTGAATGGGAGTCCACCGAAATTTAACTCACACCGTTCCCCACGAGAGAGAGAAAAAGCAGGGTAGTATCCCAATCCAGGAACCTTTTTCCGAATACCACCGAATGCTAACCCAAGTGATATGCCATTCCTGTAATACAATATCTCGTCAGAATCCAGATCTATGCAACATCCAATAACATCACCAACAGCCCATGACTGACCATAGGGCATTGCACTACCGTTCCATTTCGTCATCCTTTTCCCATCATATGCATATGAATCCTCTGCATCCCCAACCCCCCTGTGATCAGTGAAGGGCGTGGCAACAGTTACCCAGCCAAGCTGCTGTACACCACAAGTTTCAAGAGTCACCTCATACATCCATTTACCTTTCCATAAGCATGTATTAGACCTTGCACTACTGAATACAGCATGACTCTGCACAAACAAAGGCTTCTTGGTAAAACTGATGTCACCACAAATGCTAGATTCTTCAATTCTTACAGCTTGGACTTCTGAATCGTCACAAATTGTAGATATGCCGTCTCTGTTTTCATTAGGAAAACTTTTCAGCTCAGGATGGTACTTAAAGTATTCATTCTCTATTATAGAACGAATAGCATTATCATCAACAGGGCGTTCCAACTTATCAATACTTCTGCATGGTAGATCAAAAATATGTTCAATAGTTCGCTCCACAGACTGATCACCGAAGTTTTCACAATATGAAACTAAATGGGATTTTCCTGAACCCTCATTTCTATCTTCATTATTCAACACACAAGCCAGACCCGAGGAAAACCCACCAAGACGTAGGCCCTCATCAGCCATTCTCGACTAAGTAACACTACAACACAAAGACCCAAACTAGCCCCAATTTTCAATATGAGATACAACAGCTACATGTATCAGTAAAACTCCAAGCCACAGCCAAAGCAATAATTTCCCCTCGATTTAGCTCCTTAAGCAGGAAACCTGAAACAACATAAATACACATGAAAGATCACTAAGCCAAATACGTCTCCTAAAAATAAGACAGCTCAAAAATGAAACGAGTTTCGAGCTAACACCCAGTCCACAGCATCATCAACGTTGACAAACAAAAAAAAAAATCACAAATTTTAAAGTAAAAGAAAGAATAAAAAGCAAGTTACTCTAAAGTAGTCCAAAATTGTTGCTCAAAATATTTCCACCGTTGCAATATGAAAAAAGAGAAACATAATAATTCACGAAACAAAAGATTCCAATTGAGCAAGCAACAACAAAAGAGCTCTAAACAGAAAATGAACAATCAAACTTAAATTACAGACTAACTTCGCAAAAATACAGTATGATTGAAGTTTGTGAGCTCTTACAGGAGTTGAAGGTAGGGAGTGAAATTAAACACAGGAGAACTACTACACGGTTCTTGTCCGAGTGGGCAGGAAAGACGGCTGGTGAATACTAGGGTTATTGAGAGATGCCATTACAGAATTTAATGAAGAAGAAAGTGACAGATGAAGATGGAGAAGAATGTGAAGAAGGAAATTTGAGGTTTTTCTGTGTGTTGGGGAAAAGGAAAAAAAAGGACTGGGACAGAAATGAGAATTATTTTTATTTATGTTTTATTATTATATTGATTTTTCGTTTTTCAGGCTCTGGTTTTTGTTTCCCATTTTATAGTGCAAGGACGATCCCGAATTTAGCTTCTCTCCAGTTCCATTGTCTCCGGTTCTTTGTGCTGCTGTCTATTTATCATGGCATTTCCAAGACCAGATTTTATATAGAGCTAAACTAAACAATCTCCCTTTTATTAAATCCATGTAGATTTTTAACAAAAATAAATTAATGAATCCTTTAAGAGGATCGGCATATTCATCGGCATGTGTCTTGGTGTATTTCAATGTAGTTATTAGATACATTGAGGATTATATAGATTTATGGATGCGAGATATCATAGCGATAACAATCAGCAGCATTTTTAACAGATGGTACATAAATAACGTTTCGAAATCATAATAGATTTGATAGTTTAATGCAATAAAGTACGGTTTCCACTCTTTCGGTTGGTGTTTTGGAATTATATAAATATGTTTCCATTATCGTACTTGAGTTGAGATATAACAGTGTAACTTTACGACAAGTGGCGTACTAGACAAAGCCAAAGCAGTCAGCATACTCCCTTCAAGGTCGGAGATATTGTACTTGTATTTTTTCACATTACGTGATTCCCTCTTGACCTATTGGTTTTGTTCGTTGTTTACGTGAAACTAAAAAAACGGGTGAATAACGTTAATGAACATGCCACGTACAATAGACGACAAACTATATCATGTTCTCTAGAAAACGTCAAACGAACCCAGCTTTTAGCGAGTAGTTCGGGCTCGGCTTGATAAAAGCTCGTTTTGTTCGAGTTCGAATCTGAGCTTAAATTGTACTCCCTCCGTCCGCCCAAATGAGCCCCATCTTGACTTGGGCACATTATTTAAGAAAAGTAGTAGTATATTGGTATATAGTACAAGTGGGGTATAGTGGAGTAATTAATGGAAAATAAAATAGTATAAGTGGGGTTGAATTGTGGTAGTTTATTGATATATAGTACAAGTGGGGTAGGAGTGTTTGATTTAAAAGTAATAAAAAGTTTCCTGTTTTAGACATGGGGCTAAATTGAGTGGACGTCCGAAATGGAAAGATGTGGTTGAATTAAGCGGACGGAGGGAGTATTAGTCTTCCAAAGAACCCGTTAGTCTTCCAAAAAAACATTTGACCTATTATCATCTAATTCACAACAATTCCCTGTATATTAGGGAATTGAAATATTGTCCTGACAATAGATGATTGATTATTGGCAGTTTGGCCGGTTAAGAATTTGACTTATATATTTTTTCTTAGTTTAATTCGAATTAATTTGAGGTGGAAAAAAAGAGTATTTTAATTTGATTTAATTATTTTTTGGAAACGACAAAATACATTAAATTAAACTATATGAATTTATGATTTGGTTTGTAGATTTTATAACAGAATAATAGTAGTCTGTGTAACGAAAATCGTAGAGTATATCGGTCTGAGTGGCCAAGCACTCTACTCTGTTAAGCTCAGCCTTAACACAGTTTTTTGCCCATTTTTGTGTTTGGCCAAGCACTCTACTTGCACCATTAACACATTTTTATTCCTTCTATTTATTCCTTTCACACTATTACACGTCTCTTACACCCTCTTACACATACCCCACATACCCCACACTTCTCTCTCCTAAACACATACCCCACATCTTACACCTTTCTTACACATCTCTTACACCCCTATAATATTCCCTACTAAAACCTACTAAACACAAACTCTTATCCAAACACAATTCTCAATTCTCTACTAACAATTATTTCACTATTCATCTGTTAACTAACACAAAAAAC
>JAYMSL010000883.1:0-20026 GCA_036897195.1 Plantago coronopus
TTGTAGGAAAATATGTACATTTAAGCTATACATTTTGCACAAATTATAACACAATTGCACCCAAAATGTACACATTTCCAACTAAAATCTGTACATTTGTGATTAATATAATGTTTGTCAATATTTTGCCTTATTCTTAGATCACGTATCCCAAGAGGTACCGGCTTGTAATCCAGATTGATCAAAGGCAAGTGCATCATGTATTGTTGTTAAATGCTGAAAACAAGGATGTCCGTCCAGGATGCTATAAAGTGATTACTACTGGCATGAGTCTATGTTCATGTGAAGTTATTGTCTTCTACTTTGGTAACTTGGCCCAGGAACAAAATATCTCCAAACACATAGAATTATTATTTCAAGGAATCATCATGCATTGGATTGGATTGGATTGGATTGGATTGGATTGGTATATATAATCCATTATTTTCCAGTTTCACTACTATTCACTAGTCTTCACCACCTGCGGATACCGGGGTGTAGTAGAAGTAGAACATTCATCGAATTTTCAAATTCGTAATTTTAATTACGTACCCTCATAATATTTACATTTGGCCCCACCGGAAATTTAAATTAGCAATTCAGCCCCCAAATTATGTTCCTGAATTCGCCTCCAATCAGTGGGTCATTATGCATGACATACCAGAACAGACCAATTTGCCAAGTCCATAGCATCACCATTCACCAATATATATACATACTACTTCACTACTATAAGAAGATTCCAATCAGACACTTCTGTTGTTTCAGTCTTTCTTTTCTTCATTAAAAATGATTTCTTTTCTGCACAAAATATCAAGCTTTACATATCTACTTTTTCTTGCTCAGCCTCTTCTCCTTGCCTCTGCCAAATGCACTTGCGAACCGCAGCATAGTAGCCGAGATGAGCATGGAGCACTCGAATACAAACTAGCTGCAATTTGTTCGATTCTAGTCGCAAGTGGACTAGGAGTCTGCATTCCTCTGTTACTCAAGAACGTTAAATGCTTGCAACCAGAGTCACCCTTTCATTTCCTAGTTAAGGCTTTTGCTGCTGGTGTTATATTAGGAACCGGATTCCTTCACATTCTGCCAGACGCCTTTGAAAGCTTAACCAGCCCTTGCCTTAGTCAGAAACCATGGAGCAGCTTCCCTTTCGCAGGACTAATTGCAATGTCGTCTTGCATAGCAACTTTGATGATGGAGGCCTTTGCCACCGGGTACCAGAAAAGAGCACAGCTGCGGAGATCTCTGCCACTAGAGATTAAAGAAGAAGATGAAGAGAGTGTAGATGATATACAAGTTGCAGAAATCGCTTTACAAAGATCCGACTCAAATGATCTCATTCGCCACCGCATTGTCTCTCAGGTATATACTTATATAGTATAAAAAAGTAAGACTCTTTAGTTTTGATTGAAAAGTAGCTAGCTAGCTAGATAGATTGAGCAGTAAGATGTTCTGGTGTAGGTATTGGAGTTGGGAATCGTAGTTCACTCGGTGATCATTGGAATATCACTAGGTGCTAATCAAAGTCCAAAAACAATAAGGCCCCTGGTAGCAGCTCTGAGTTTTCATCAGTTCTTTGAGGGCATGGGACTTGGTGGATGCATCTCTCAGGTGAGTGAGACATTCATTCATTCACTCCCCCAATTATTGTGAATAGAAACTCCACCACTGAGGACTACCTTTATTTCCTGAAAAAGCAAATGACAAAACACATAAAATGTGGCATGTATGTATGCATCGCATCAGCTTTGTTGGCCACACAATTTCCTGAAATAATATTGCTGCATGTATCACATGTCAAATCATTCTCTGTCAAAGACAACTATATAGAGCAATTAAAATATCTTTACAATTTGACATTATGGGTGTGCATACTTACAGGCCAAACTCAAGTCTACAGCAATCACAACTATGGTGCTCTTCTTCTCTTTAACAACACCTGCTGGGATTGCTATTGGGATACTAATATCCAAGAGCTACCACCAGCACAGTGCCACTTCCCTGGTTGTCAGCGGAGTTCTCAATTCGGGATCTGCCGGCATTTTAATCTATATGGCACTTGTGGATCTTCTAGCAGCTGATTTGATCAACTCCAATAAGATACAAACTAATCTTAGGCTTCAACTGGGAGCCAGTGTCACACTTGTGCTGGGAGCCTGTTGCATGTCCTTGTTGGCAATCTGGGGCACATAATTAGGACTGCATGTATGTATGCTAGCTATTATTCTGTAACAAGAGCGAGACCCTGCTTTCGAGCATGAATTTGCCAGATCCACTTGTATGCTAGTATTATTCACCAACTCTAGCTTGCTCTGCTATAACAAGCAAACTGAAGCAAAATACATTGCCTTCTGCTCAATCAAAGGGAGTTAAAAATCAATTGATTCACACCAAAATAAACCGTCAATAACTTGAATAAAACACATTAATGAGCCCAATGCAAACACGTATATGACAATAAAATTATCTCATTAGAGTGACTTTAAAACTTGTAGAGAAATTCAAAAGGTTTTTCCATGTTTAAATGCTTAACAATGACAGTACAAGATGTTTATTCTAGTGACAAGAGAGTGCTGGCGTTCCTTAACTAGTATCTGATCATTTCTTCCTGGACCAGTCTCCACTTTTTCCGCCACTTTTGCTTTCAAGTCGAACATCAGTAACAACAATTTCCTTCGAAGCAGCTTTGCACATGTCATATACAGTTAGACCGGCAATACTGACTGCAGTCAAGGCTTCCATCTCCACCCCAGTTTTCCCAGTTGAGCTGGCTTCCCCTTCTATCTCGACACTAAAATCACAAGGATTTAAAGTCAGATGCACACGGACATTTGTCAAATTGATGTTGTGGCAGAGCGGAATCAGATTGCTGGTTTGCTTCGCCCCACATACACCAGCGATTTTGGCTACAGCTAGAACGTCTCCTTTTTCCATCTGGTTGGCAGAAACCAAATCAAATACCTTCTGGCCCAAGATAACTTTGCAACTTGCAATAGCCACTCTCTTAGTAATCTCTTTTGATGAGATATCCACCATCTGTGCTTCGCCTTTACTACCAACATGCGTCAAACCAGAAACAAAATCTGTTTTAGCAATATCGTCGGTTACAGTACTGGATTCTTGAACCAAAGATTTGTTGCCCGTGGAACCAGAAAGACCAGCTGGAGGTGGTTCTCCAAACACAGATTCCATTTCCTAGAGTCAAAATAAATATTCAGAAACAATAACACAGCTGCTCAAAACATGAAGTTCACCAAGTAGTGCAAAAAATAGAACATCATTAGTACAGAAATTCTCAACATGAAGCATTTACATTCAATTCTGCCAACCCAACCCTGTAAATATATTGAAATTTGAAACAATTTGCAACGTATTGCGTAATCACAGATTGAAGGTGACATAAAATAGAAACTTTTGCATATTTATGGTACGAACATGCATGTCAACGTAGATTGAAAAGTAGATGCCAAGGCTAGTATTCCATCTTATGATTATAGGATAGGATCAATCAACCATCAAAATTCAATCTTTGGACATAGACCTGATTGAGCTCTGCAATGGCTTTCAAGAGATCATGGCTGTTATCTTGGCTGCTACTAAAGAACCTGGTGGTCGTAAGAGCCCGAATTAGTTTGGGTCCAGTACGACGTAGAAGCATGACCTGTTAGTTGCAAGAGGTGGTTAAAGGCAAGATGATATAGTCATTGAAGACTTTCTACAAACAGGTAATGGGCAGAAGTATGAAAGACTCAAAAATCCATTGTACTTAATGGCAATGGCAGCTAGTGCTAGTTAACTAATTGAAGGAGGTGAGAATGGAAAAAAGAAAATCTTACGCAGTTTTGAGCTATTGAGTCTTGAGGTTGAGGATACCAACTTTTGTATTATATGGGGAAGAAAGAAGTGAGAATTTGAAGAGAAATAGACAAGAGAAATGAAAGAGAAAACAAATAGTGGTACTATATTATTTTTAATGTGAACATAAATAGTGGGGTTGACACTTGAGAAACAATAAAGTCTATACATAATAAAATTCCAACAACACCACCTGCTTCAGTCAATTTCTCCCATTTGATTTCTCCTCTGCTCTGTTAGTCAGTTACTCCTACTAAATGCATACCACAACTACCAAAACCCTAATTCTTCCAACATGATTCTTGAGCTTCTTCATCACCTCATTCACCACTTTTGATAATGGATTCCGTCTTCTTGCTGCTGTTTTCTTGCCTTCTGCTAGCCCCTGCAACTTCCAGCTCAGTGGTCAGTGATTCTTGCTTAAAGATTCAATCTTTCTTCTGTTTCGTGCTCTATTAAGTAATCAATTTCTGGGTTCCAATTTTTTGTTGTTGTTGTTGCAGCCTTGCAGGGATTGAATGATACAGCGCAGTCTCTGAATCAAACTAGTCCCAAAGGTTTGTCATTCATGTTTCTCTGTTCTCTCCTTATTACAAATCTCTATGTGATATGATTTCGAATGCATTTCTTGGAATGCCTATGATTAGCTGATTAACTTAATATGAGGTACCAAAATCCAAACTTTGAGGTATTGTACAATGCTAAACGATCAAGGCAACCATTTGGGCTAGTCTTTATATTATTGTACCTATTCCTACTTCTAGAGCTGTGAAAAACTATAGCTTGTTTTATTGGTGAATTCCTGATTATAATTTGTATCGCAACGAGTACTGTCAAGTATTCAAATTTTTAGCTAAGCAAATAAACACCCTGCAACAAAGGGTCTTTTCCGACATTTGTTTTAGCCCAGATACCTTCCTTAACTACCTTAGGAAAGACGAGTTTTGGATATGGATTTGAGACCTCTCCATTTGAGTTACTTAACAATGAGTTTCTTTGGTTTCAAATTGGTTCCTTACTAGGCTTGTTATTTCCGTATTGGTGTACCTTTTCCACTTGCAAGCTCATCAAGCATGTGTTGTTTGCCTTTAATAATATTACTCATTATGCTGCATCTTTTCCGGGAAAATATTGTTTTCAGTTTTCACCTTATGTTTTCATTTTACAGTTTCATGCCCTTCTGGTTGGAGTATCAATCCTAGTAACTCCAAGTGTTTTAAGTATGTTGCCAAAAGTGAATCTTGGGGAGATTCTGAGAAGCAATGCAGCTCTTATGGCGGACATCTAGCAGCGGTGATTCTCCCGGAAGAATTGAATGTTCTTCAGAGGATGTGTAGTGAAACTTCAGATGGATGCTGGGTTGGAGGAAGATCAAACAATGGTACAGTCAATGCAGATTGGATTTGGTCTGACGGCACATCTTCTTGGAATAGTTCTTTGATTTCTACCTCGTCCCTCCAGTCAGGTTGCACCAATATTTCCTGCTTTAGCAGTAACTTGACAGGGATGTGCACATTAATGATTAACGGATCTACAACACTCGTGGTTCAGAACTGTGATTCTTCACATGAATATATATGCATGTTAAGAGGTACATGGTTCCTCTATAATAGAATCACTTGCTATTTATCTTTCATCTCCTAAAACTCTAGTAGTCACCAGTAGTTTTCCATTTTCCTATTCTTTAATCTCTTTTCCAAGTAACTTGTGTCCTTAGAGTTGTTTAATTCGTGTTCTTCAAAATCTCAGCGAACAGATGCCGTCATATGCACTGCCACCGGGAATATCTGATCATTCTTGCTGTTGTGAGCGGTTTAATATTCTGCTCCACACTTGCTGTTGTACTTTGGCTCCTTGTATACAGACGGAGTAAAAGGCGTAAAAGATCTCGCAAGCTATCCAATCCTGCAGAATTAGCTTTAGTTTGTCCATCGTGGAAAGTATTTACTCGGGAAGAACTCAAGTCTATTACTAAGAATTTCAGTGAAGGAAACCGTCTTCTTGGTGATGCCAAAACTGGGGGTACCTATGGTGGAATCTTGCCAGATGGGTCAAGAGTTGCCGTTAAACGAATTAAGAGGTCCAGCTTTCAGAGGAAAAAGGAGTTCTATTCTGAGATAGGACGTGTTGCAAGACTACATCATCCAAACTTAGTGGCTATTAAAGGATGTTGCTATGATCATGGTGATCGTTATATCGTCTATGAGTTTCTTGTCAATGGACCTTTAGACAGATGGCTACACCATGGTCGCCCCGGAGGTAGGACATTGAATTGGGCCACGAGAATGAAAATCGCAACCAGTCTTGCCCATGGGATTGCGTGAGTAACTTATTTGAAATTTATAGAAGGTGACGTTTTTCCTTATTTTTTCCTTCTTAATTAGCTTGTATTTCCTTTCATAACAGGTTCCTCCATGACAAGGTAAAGCCACAGGTTGTGCATCGCGATATTCGTGCAAGTAATGTACTTCTGGATGAGGATTTTGATGCCCATCTCATGGGAGTTGGGCTATCAAAGTTTGTTCCGTGGGAAGTGATGCATGAGAGAAGGGTAATGGCTGGTGGCACCCATGGGTATCTAGCACCGGAGTTTGTCTACAGAAATGAACTCACGACAAAGAGTGATGTATACAGCTTTGGGGTGCTTCTGCTCGAAATTGTAACTGGCCGTAGGCCAGCACAGGCCGCCGATTCTGTAGGTGGGGAAAGCATATTCGAGTGGGCTACTCCATTGGTGCAATCAAATCAGTATGCTGAGCTTTTGGATCCAGTAATAGCATTCTCTTCTTCGTCATCATCATCTTCAGTAATTCCAGAAGCTGGTACCATACAGAAAGTTGTGGATCTTGTGTATTCTTGCACACAGCATGTTCCATCAATGCGGCCTAGAATGTCTCATGTCGTCCACCAGCTACAACAATTAGCACAGCCACCTACTTTCAAGTAGAGAGATATAGTCGCATCAATAAATTTGTATGTCGTTAGAGGTGGAAGAAAGATCGCGCTATAGTTCTTGATAATACTTTGCGATGTTTAGAGCTAGTAGTGTTGGCCGTATGAGCTATAGCTATGAACTGTATGGTGTGAATGTGCTTACTAATATTTTAACAGTCATGATCCTGTGAGTACAGTTATGAATGGGTGTTAATTGATACTGACCTTGAATATACAGTTAAGGCAAGTTCAATGGAGAAAGATGATATGCCAAATTTACAATTTTCATTCTTAAAGATCATTAAGAAATGTACTATAGCAGTTTATTGATTGTTCCACCACAATCCAGGGGATCAATGCAATGAACATGAATAAATTACAAAAGAGTCTCCAGGAATTCTAAGATTGCCAGTCCAGCTGCCCAGACATCATCCTCCAATACATGCTCTGCCGGAGAGTGACTAACACCGCCACGGCATCGGACAAATAACATTCCAACCTATCAAATTAATTCACAGATCATTAAAAACAGTCATAAAATGTTTCCAAGTTGATCTAACTTGAAGAACAGTAGATTACCTTAGTTAGGTGTGACATTGCCATTGCATCATGTCCTGCCCCACTCATTAATACAGGCACATCACTTGTATTCTCGCCGCGTATACGCTTATGAGCAGCTTGAACCGCGGATTTCAGCTGAGAGCTCAACGCAGGGTCGCAGGCCACTGCATCAGCATCATGCTGAAACAACAGGTACTCAAATCAGAATCAGAATGACTTATCTGCACCAAGTAATAAGATTGGGGGGGAGAGAATGACCTTGCGCTCAATAAGACACAGAACAGACCGCTTATCACATATGCGGTGCATCCTGTTGGACATTTCATAGATAATAGCTTCTCTTCCTAGGTCATCCATAGCACGTATGTCAACAGTGAACGTTACCTGCAAACAAATAAAAATTGGCAATGAGCGCCACAGGTCCTATTTCTGCATGTCATAGTGAGTACTTGTGGCAACTACTTGCCTGGCCAGGAATAACATTACTTGCACTAGGCCAGGTCGATATTTCTCCAACTGTGCACACGAGAGATCCTGCAAGAGACTTTACTGAAGATGGTGCACACTCACCGTCGTAGGATAGGTAATCCTCTGGTTGTTTACAAAGACTTTCAAGCATTAAAATCAACTCCGCGGACGCTGCCATTGGATCTTGGCGCATTGCCATGGGAACTGTGCCGGCATGGCCTTGCGAACCTTTCACAGTCACCTAAAGGTTATGAAATTTAAGCTTCATTACATGCAATCAAAATAAACAATATTGAGTTAAAATAGCTTAGATAGGGAATCTGGAGAAGGTGTAATACCCTCAACCGTGTCTGCCCTGCAATGCCTTTTACCAGACCAAGGGGAAGCCCTACTGTTTCGAGCACTGGTCCTTGTTCAATGTGAACCTGCGATGGAAAAGTTCAGTTACACGAATGGTGCGAAAATTTCAAAAGGTACATGTAATGTTTGGATACCTCAATGTAACCCCAGACAGATTCAGGATTGTATTTGAGCTGTAAAAGGCTCTCCTCAGTAATTTCAATGGAGTTCCTTCTCAAGGCTGCTTGAACTGTAACACCACTGGAGATATCTATTAATAAATGGTGTTCTGAGAACCATCTATCTCAACACTTGAAAAAGTAATCTAGAAATGTGTAAACCTTTTATCATGCACTTGCAGTGTTGATACCGGCAATACACCAGCTATTGCTGCACTTCCTAAGAAGGTAGACTGAAATCTAACTCCTTCCTCATCACTGAAAGCAATAACCTGAAATAGCAACAACAAGATGCTCCTGATTATGACTTGAAGATGAGAAAGTTTTTTTCAAAAATAAATAAAAATAAGCTTAAATTGCAGTCCTAGAGAAGAACATTTGTAACCAAAAAGACAGGAACTTGCAGCAATTTTAGGAATGCAAAACTTGCTGAAGCTCAATTGTGATGTGGTGAATGCAGAGTTTACCTCGACTGGGCGTGTAAGTTTTGGCAGCATTCCTCGGACATGCAAGACCTTTAATGCAGATATAGCAGTGATAATGCCTAAGGCCCCATCAAACATGTCAGCATCAATGACAGTGTCCTGTATGAATGAGAGATAGCATGATCAAACAGGTAAATTTGTTTTCTGAAATAAAGTTGGGATTTTGCAAGACAATTTGGTTTATGTACCAAATGAGAGCCGATTAGCAGAGCCTTTTCAGTTGAGTTGATCCCTTGATGTCGTCCATGAACGTTACCCATTTGGTCGACCCAGCTAGATGATGGAAATGGAGATTTAGTTAGTTGGTAAATTTAAAAAAAGATATATCAATTCAAAGCTATGTGTTAGTAGTGGTTCGGTGTGTGTTATGAACGTTCTTACGTATGCAAACCAGCATCCTCCATCCAAGTACGAATAAGGTTGGAAGCAGAAACAGATGCTTGGGACTGGAATGTCCTCTCGAGAAAGGCATCGGCATCACTGACCTGCAGGGTTGGTGATATACAAGAAACATAGTGAATATGAAGAAAGGCGAATAATTAAGGTGAAGAGTGTAGAAACAAGTAGTAGGCTAGGGAAGGGGCATATATATACTTTAGAAAGTTGAACAAGTCTGGCATAAGCCTGAGTCTTGAGTAGTTGCAAGTGCAAATCAACAACATCATCATTTGCGGAATCATCTGTGATCATCATGATAACATAAGTGAATATGAGTTGATTAAGTTCAAGTGTGAGCTGGTAAATAAATGCGGATGGATCATGGATCTGGGTGCAAGTTGAATAATAGGGAATCTGCATCCACACAAATTATTATTATTATTCATTTCATTTCATTAGAATCTATGTATGCAGGCAGAATGAAGGAACAGACAGACAGATAGCCAAAACACATACTAGAACATATAAGGAAGAATCCAAGATTATGAAATACTATCAACCAATAATTAACAAGAAGAAGATATTGATTGATTAATTAGTTGAGAATAAGATGATTAGATAAACAGATGAGATGAGATGATGGATAAGTAGTACCTGGAGGTGGAATTAGATGAATGGGGGAATCTGCAGGCAAGGGATTAGATGAAACGGCGAGGAGAAAGAGTTGTAATAGTAATAGTAGAGCAACAACAGCGACATTAGTATTGTGTGGGTGACGACCATGACGGCGGTGGAGGTGAGACAAAAACAATGATGAATTTCCTCCGAGTATCATCATTTCGCTGCTGCTGCTGCTGCTGCTGTTATGCACCAAGCAAACCAAGCGCAGAAGAAAGATGATACTGATGATGATGATGATTATAAGTAGGGAATTTCTTCTGCTTGTTGTTGTTGTAGGTGAGGTGGTGCTTGTTGATTTGTTTCCTCTTCTTCTTCTACGTCGTCGTCCTCCTCCTCGTTGGTTGATTTTATCTTCTTCTCCTTGATTGATTAGCAGGCAGGCAGCTAAATGGAGTGATTGAGATTGATTATTCGACCGGACTGGACCGGCCGGAGTAATAAATAAATTAGAGGAGGAGGAGGAGGAAGGAGCGACGAAACAAATTAACAAGGCAAATTAGGCTACGGCAATTCCTCCTCCTGATTCTGATTCTGATTGGATTCTATATATAGTAGATTAGTAATACTCCCTCCGTCCGCTCAAATCAGCCCCATTTTGTCATTTTGGGCGTCCGCTCAACCCAGTATCATTTCCAAAAATGAAAACTTTTTATTAATTTTAAATCAAACAATCTTACCTCATTTGTACTATATATATCAATAAACTACAACAATTCAACTCCACTTATACTACTTTACTTTCCATTAATTACTCCACTATACCCCAATTGTACTATATACTGATAAACCAATACTCTCCTTAAATACTGTGACGGAGTCAAAATGGGGCTAGTTTGAACGGACGGAGTAGTATTTGTAGTATTATGTATGTTATCAAATCAACTTTTATTTGCCTTCCTTTTTCTTGCTTTGCTACCTTCAGTTCACAGCCGTCACACACTCCATCTCTTACTTGGTGACCCTCGTGACTCTACTCTGGGCCCTATCCACTTGGACCGTCCGTCGGGCTCACTTGGCCCTCCCCTGAGTACCCCCTACTTGGTGTTTTATATTCTCTTTATTTCAATTTTCAACTAGTACTAGTGTTATATGTTTTGTGTTGTGATTATGAAATTCCATTTGAAAATGATGAGGCTGCACATAACTACAAATCAAGGGGAACCGCACATACATATTCTATTATTAATTTGGCAAATCTTGGCAGGACTCAAGGGCAGAGAATCAGATCCTTTGGTGATTCCAAATTTGTTTAACATTATATATACTCTCTCTACTAGTCTTATTTTGGTTGGATTTTGCATATTGAAGGAGTATTTTAATTTAATTCATTCAAAATTATGGATAACAGATAATCTTTTAATTTATTAGCTACTAGACTACTGCTCCATCCTATCTAATCCAATCAATTGTACGTACTTCAAGTTCACATTATGCTATAGCTCAAAGCAGATGGACAATCTCGTCTCATTATACATATCCACGTCCTAAAACGATTACTCTACGGCTATATACGCTAGTATAAAGTAATTCCTCTATCCGCTCAAACAAGCCCCATGTTGACTTTGACACAATATTTAAGAAAAATAGTAGTTTATTGGTATATAGTACAAGTGGGGTATAGTGAAATAATTAATGGAAAGTAAAGTAGTATAAGTGAGGTTGAATTGTTGTAGTTTATTGATATATAGTACAAATGAGGTAGGAGTGTTTGATTTAAAAATAATAAAAGGTTTCTATTTTTGGACATGGAACTGGATTGAGCGGACGCCCAAAATGAAAAGATGGGGCTAGATTGAGCGGGCGGGGGAATGGAGGATGAGCTCAAGATAAATCACAGTCCATAATGAATGAAATGAATATTCAAGAAGCCCCACAATATTGCACCAATCAATTTCTGGGTGTTTGAATAAAGTATAGTATTAGAATACTCCTATTCATCATAATATTCCTAATCCTATGTAATAAATAAAGTTTATTAATACTGGAATGATGATCCATCACTTAATGTGGGAATCATAGTCACAACACATTATTAATTTACATACATAGTTCCAAAATAAAACAACATGCATCAATCTCCAATTCATTCTCATCATTTTTAATTATAGTATATACGTTCATTGTCATCCCGCACAACATATATTTTTATATAGATTATCAGAAAACGAAACAGAATTGAAGAAGATGGCGACACAAGTCACTTTAAATCACTTATCTATCTGTCTGCGACTAATTAATCAATGACCTGCGTCAACAGCTAATTCTATTTATCCTACTAACTACTAACATATAATACATGCCACAACACACACACTCCAACCAAACATTCTGCTAATCTACCTGAATTTTCTTTAAATATTCCTACTACTTAATTATATTACAGACAGAAGCAACACGCGCGTGTTGGGCAGCCAAAATCCAGTTCAAGGTTTCGGCCCGCTTATTAATGTAGTCCATTGCTTCTTAGCCCAAATATATAAGAGTGCTCCCAGTCCAAATCTTGGTTGATGGACTACTTTTTATGTAAAGCTGTGGGCTAATTACATTAATAGTCCAATCAGAATTTGGGCCTTGGTTCGAAGGGATTTTCTAAAGTTGAATGAAATATCACCATGTGGAAAATATTCGGAAAACAAGGCTATAATTTTTGTTGGTGAATTAACATTGCTTTATGTACCTTATAGTTAAAAAAAATATCCCCGAAATATACAATGCAGTCGCTTTGCAAACATTTTTCCAACAAGGTAAGTTGAATTTGAGCGAGATATATATATACTATAACATAGTCTATAATCTATAGCTACCGCCTTCCGAATATCAGCCTTAAGAATTTGTCCAATCCGAGGTCAGAGTTAGCTTAGGCAACTACATGTTAGAATGGTCCATCCCAATTATATATATTGCAGTCATCAACTTTAGGTGAGTGATATGTGTAGATGGTGTTAGACAATGTAATTATATATATATATATTAGACTTCTAGTTTTTTTTGAAAGAAAGACCATTCATTAACCAAACTAACAAATACAAACCTAACTAACCGCAATTAGCTTGTTGCGGTTAACTGCTACGTGCAAGTCTTGTTCAAGCAAAATAGAGAGCCACAAAGGGCATAAGTCATATATTACAGAACCATGAATAAGCTTGAAAGCTTCAAAAGGTAAAGCGACTAATCTCTGGAAATTTTGTTGTAACTGCTGGTCTGATATTTCACTTCCACTCGCCAGCTTTGCCAAAACATCTGCTACTCGATTACATTCCCGAACCACTAGCTTGATCTCCCATTGCTGGAGTTCCTGAAGGAGATCCTTGATTTCCTGCCATAGAGGTAGGTGTTGCCATGAAGGGGAACGGTTCCTGTGAATGCAAGAATATACATACTTAGAATCAGTTTGGAAACAAACAGAATTAAGATCCAGGTGAATAGCTTGTTGCACAGCAATTTTGAAAGCATGAAGCTCTGCCAGATTGTTGTCACATATGCCCAATTTTGCACTAACTGCTCGTATAAACTTGCCCTTATGATCCCTGATAATAACCCCCAATCCAGCTTTGCCTGGAGAACCCAAAGCAGATCCATCAGAATTTATGATGTATTTAAACCCTAGATCAGGCTCCCACTTACATAGTATTTGTGAAGTGATTTTGGTGGTTGCAGGATACAGGATTTTTAACTCCTTTGAAGCTTTAACTAATTGAGCATGTAAAGCAGCAATTTCAATTTTATCATTCCTGAACATAAAATTATTTCTAGCCCTCCAGATTATCCAAATCATCAGGATGAAATGCAGTTGAGCAATGGTATTAGAACTCATTGAGAAAAGAACTTGAATCACTGAGGCAGCATGCATTAAATCATCATGAAGTAAATATGCTCTTCTAAATTGAGCAAATGCAGCACATTCAAGAAATAAATGGTTTATAGTTTCTTCCTCTTGGTGACATAAAGAACACATGGGACTCTGAACCACCTTCCATTTATATAATCTAGCAGCAGTAGGTAATCTATCATGCATTAAGAGCCAAAGAAACATCCTGATTCTAGGGAAGACATGCAATTTCCAGAGTCGATGCCATGGCCATTGAGTATTATAAGTCTGCTCTTGAGAGATAGCATGATAAGCAGATTTAATTGTGAACTCTCCACTAGAAGAGTAAGGCCAAACAATATCATCAGGCACAGATGGATTACCTATAGGAAAATTAATAATTTGAGACACTAAATCATGAGGAAGTACCTGCTGAAGTTTTTCCACATCCCACTGATGATAATCATTCAAGAAATGGGCAACAGAAGTGAACCCTGAACAGTCTTGAGTAGTATAATGTTCTAAGATTTTAGGAAAAAACCATTTATCCTTCCAGAAGTCTATAGATGTTCCTGAGTTTATTTTATATGTCACTAATTCTCTGAATTCTGGAATAAGTTTACACAAGTTCTTCCATATCCAACTATGAGTTGTCTTGCCAGTAGCTTGCCAAAATGTGTGAGTTCTAAAGTATTTGTCTTTACAAACCTTAGCCCAGAGAGAATTAGGTTTCTTGATTAAATGCCAAGGAAGTTTGAACTGGTAAGCTTTATTAAGAGCTTTTAAGTTCCTAAATCCTAAGCCACCACTTTGTTTAGGAGAGCAAACCCTACCCCAATTGACCTTAGGAGAACTCCTGACCTCTTTTGAAGGTGACCAAAGAAAATTCCTATTTAAAGAGTCTAATTTGTCAATGCAAAGTGCAGGAATTTTAGCAATGGACATAGTATAAGCAGGGATAGTGTTAGTCACAGATTGGATAAGAACCATTCTACCAGCATATGAAAGAAATCTGTTATACCACTTAGAGATCCTATTCTGGACTTTCTCCACAATGTCAGCAAAAAGATCATGTTTCTTCTGTCCAATTAAAAAAGGAAGCCCTAAATACTTATCTTTCCTCTGATGGGGGGCAACATTAAGAGAAGCTGTTATATTATGCTTAACTGAAGTAGTAGTATTAGGGGAGAAAAGGATTCTAGACTTCCTCCAACAGATAGATTGACCAGCTGCCCTAGCATAATCATCTAACAGCTTAAGTAGGTTGGACACAGACTTAGTGTTAGCCTTAGAGAATAGAAGACAGTCATCAGCAAAACTTAATATAGGAATAGGAAAACTATGCACAGCAGGTCTTAAACCATCTATTAATCCTCTATTGATCTCATCTTGGAGTCTAAGAATGAACATGTCTTGGCAAAGAATGAAAAGGTAAGGGGATAAAGGATCCCCTTGTCTTAGTCCTCTACTAGGATACCAAAAGTCAGAAGAGAAACCATTAACAAGAACCTGGAAACTACTAGTAGTAACACACAGCATAACAAGTCTGATAAACTTAGGAGGAAATTCAAACTTTTGTAAAGCCATTTTCAGGAAGGACCATTCAATCCTATCATATGCCTTTTCAATATCTAGCTTAAGAGCAAAGTAAAATTGTTTAGACTTCCTTTTCTTATTTAAAGTGTGGAGCAATTCATGAGCAAGAAGAACACTTTCACTAATGTGTCTACCTGGCACAAAACCATTTTGAAAAGGAGAAATAATAGTATCCATATGAGGTCTCATTCTAGTAACAAGTATTTTAGTAATAATTTTATAAGAGACATTGCATAAACTGATTGGTCTAAATTCATTAGGAAGGGATGCTCCCAATTTTTTAGGAAGAACCACAATCTGAGTTTGATTCAGCTGAGGATTAAGAGTTCCAGAAGTGAAAAATTCTTGAACAACCTTACACACCTTAGGACCAACAATGGTCCAGTTATGTTGGTAGAACGCTGATCCAAGACCATCAGGCCCTGGACTTTTGTCCATACCAATAGACAGGACAGCTTGATGAATCTCCTCATCATTAGGAATTCTAGTGAGATTGTTATGATCATGAGGTTGAATTTTAGGAGCATTAACATTTGCAAAACTATCCAATGAGGGGTTAGTAGAAATACTTTGCTGACTAAAGAAATCCTTGAATAAAGAACAAATAACATGATGATCAAAACACCAGTTTCCTTCACTATCTTTTAACCCTTGGATTAAATTCCTTCTTTTTTGGTGAGAAGCTAAGGAATGAAAGTATTTTGAGTTCATATCTACCCCTTTTATCCAAGCACATTTAGCTCGTTGAGCCCAGAAGACATGTTTTTGGAGCAAAAGTCTGTTAAGAGTTTGCTTGCACTCCATATATCTATCCCCATAAATGGCAGGTTGCATATGAGCTTTATCATCTAAGATTTCTAATTGCCTATAACATTCATGTATCTGACTGTTAACTGATTTAAGATCATCTACTTTCCATTGAGGAATTTGAGATTTAAGCTTAGTACAGAGATTATGAAAATTGTCAGTTTCAGCATTGTTATTCCAGAAATCTTTTAAAGCTTCAATAAAACCATCATTATAATTCCACATATTTTCAAATCTAAATCTTTTAGGAGGCCTAGGTTGATGATCACAAGCATCAATAAGGATTGGTTTATGATCAGAGGTTGAATGAGGCAAATGTCTAACTATAGTATTAGGAAATTGTTTAAGCCATTCATTATTGGCACAAGCTCTATCAAGGCGTTCACAGATTAAATTTCCTGTACCCCATCCCGTAGACCAAGTAAATTTTGGTCCACAAAACCCTAAATCTCTAACCTTACAATCATTTAAACAAGAAGCAAAAGCATTGATTCTAGCTAATGGAACTGGATTGCCTCCCAATTTTTCATCTCTACTTAGCATAGAATTGAAATCACCAGCCATAAGCCAAGCTCCAGAAACCCTAGAACTAATATGGCGCAGAAAGTCCCATACCTGAGGTTGGTGTGCTGGATTGGGGTTGTTATACACCGCAGAGAATTCAATAGGAAGCTCCCTACGTGGAATGATGAGCCTCAAATGGAATATTCTGTCTGAGGCCTCATGCAGCTGCACCTCCACTTGCATTCCATCCCAGAGAATCCAATAGCCTCCTACCTGTGGATTTTGAGCAGATGGAGAAATAACCATTCGATTAGGGTAACCTAAACCTAGAACCAACTCTTGGGCTCTTTCAAACCCAACCCTAGTATCCAATACAATAGTAAGTAAAGGGCGGTGTTGCAAAATGTAACCCCTTAATGCTTCCCTAACTTCTGGTCTAGCCCCCCCCCTTACATTCCAAACAAGAATCTTTAAGCTATTCATTGTAACTACCGGATACCACACTCCCATCTCCCTCGGTGGCACTGGCCCGCCTTGCACGTTTCCGATCGGTGTTGGGAGCACCACTGGTAAGTTCCCGCTTCCCCAAGGGTTCAGAGATAGCAGGTGGCGGAATTCTGGCCCAGTCGCTAGGGGGTGGTATGAACCGTAGAGCCGAACCGAAATTGCCTGAGGATAAACCCTGGGAAACTGAAAGATCGTTGGCAACTGATAGTAAGTTTGGATCCTGAACAGATTTTGTTCCAAACTCACTAGTCTGCTGTTTGCATTTATGTCGTTCCTGATTTGCATGCGAACTGCATCCGTTCCCACTGGTTGGGGAATGATAGGATGACCTGGAATGAACATGCTCGCACCTCTCCTCTGTCCTGAAGATGATCCCACCTGGAATTGATTCGTCACCTGTCTCCATTGGGCTCGCATCTGTTGCACACTTCCCCCTGTTTGAGGATAAAAAGCTGGTGCTTGTGGGTTCAAGTGTCCATTGCTTAGCCTGTGATCCCTTGGTGCAATCCTGACTGGAGTTGTCACTGGAGTTTGGAGTGGAGCTGAGACATTGCGCCTTTGGTTTAGTTCCTCCAGCCTGGCCCTCTGTTGCTGCAGAGAAGGAAGTACCCTGTTTGGTGGAGCCATTGACATTCTCGGGCTGTTCCTGTGTTGAGCTTGAAGTTGTGCCACTGGAGCCTGGATTATGGTCCCTGGAGTTGTTGCATGTGTCATTGGGATCTCGATTTGTCCAATGCGTAGCGTATTGGACATCTGAGTTTGAACTCCAGAGCTTGGAAGCATCAAGCTCACTGGAGGGGCTGTTGGAATTCCAGTCACAAGTGGAGGGCTTGCTTGAGAGACTGGTAGTAGGGGAGTTTGAGGTGTTGAAACTGGTACATTCACCATCAAAGAGGATTCTTGAGTGGGTTGATCCATTTCTAGAGCAAGAAGAAGTGTTTGTCTTTCTCTGGGTGAGATTGGAATTCCTGGCATGAAAATCTGAATCCAGAGAATGTGAAGAGGAGGGAATGTTTGTTTTGTGAGCTGGAGAAGGGGTTTTATACTGAGTATCTGCATTTAAATGAGCTTGCGCCTGTTCCTCTCCCAATGCAGTGCTGCCATGAATGCCACCTGGAGAGCTGTGCGCATGCATTGGCTCAGTTAATTTTTTTCCGAGTTCCAATTGCACATTGCCATCATTAGAACTAAAAGGAGGCTTTTGTAGGCTTCCTGTGGTAAATGAAGTGATAAGGGAAGCAACCCTTCCAATTGGTTTGTCTTTTCCTAATTTTTCTTGATTGAATTGCTCCTGAGCCTTAGTCTGTCCAGGTGTAGCTCCATTATCCGTCTGCCCCGTCGTTTCTGTGCCTATTTCCATATTAGCAATGTCATGATTACTGCTAATCCTATTAATGTCAGAAGTGGTAGAATTTGCCTTGGAAGCCACATTAACATCAAGTGCAATGGTATTTGTCTGTGCCATTGCCTTTTTATACATGCTTATTTTCTCCTGATCTATTGCATTGGGCTCAGTTTTTTTGAACTTCCTGACTTTATTTTGTTGGTTTTTCTCTTTGGGCTTGGCTGGATCATTAGTTGGTGTAATTTGTTGGGCCTGCTCATCCCTAATTGGATTATGGATCTCTGTTTGTTCTGTATTGCCTGTTGTCCTTTCCTCCGGTTCATCATTTCTTAAGGCTGCATATCT
The DNA here is from genome assembly GCA_036897195.1 of Plantago coronopus. Classification (NCBI taxonomy): domain Eukaryota; kingdom Viridiplantae; phylum Streptophyta; class Magnoliopsida; order Lamiales; family Plantaginaceae; genus Plantago; species Plantago coronopus. The sequence goes on from JAYMSL010000883.1 coordinate 18,775, forward strand.
ATTGACTCTTGTAGAAATACCTACATTGGCAATGTCAAACACTTGTACATGCCTGTTTCCAGATATAGATCCCTCCATGTTATGTTGATTTTTCTCCTGACTTTCTTTCCCCCTAGCATTTGTAGTATTCGTCTGTTTGTTCATCATGTTCCTATTACCTTCTCCAGCCCCAAACTCTTCAGCATTCCTGTGAACTTCTATACGTTCTTCTGATGAATTACCCTTCCTTATTTGTCTTCTGCGGTTTTGAGGTTTAGGAACTATTACTTTCCATTGTCCTTGAGAATTCTGGGGGTATGAATCCAGATTTCCAGTTGTGGAATCTTCAGTCATATTATCCGATTTATCCCCTCCTCTGTTATTCCTCTGTTCCTTGCATGTGGCACTAAAGTGGCCAATTCTTCCGCATATGTTACAGAAGGCAACCTTGATTTCATAAGTGATGTCTTGTAAGTATCTACCCACTTGTATTTTTCTTGGTAATGGTTTCGAAGTATCCATCTCTATACATAATCGAGCAAAACGTGTTCTTTCCTTCGTTGCTGTATTTCTGTCCATTTTAATAGGAACTCCTAGAGTCCTACCTATCTTTAGTAAAGCTCGCGGATCATAAAATTCAAGTGGTAAATCATGTAGTCTAATCCAGATAGCCATAGTATCAAGCAAACCATCTGCTGGAAGAAACCAAGGCCTCCACTTTTGGATGGCCAGATAATGATCAAAGAGAAACCAAGGTCCTCCAGAGATGGCGATCATGTAGTCGTCCATAGTAGCCATCTTGATAACATAGAACCCTTTTCCAACATCATGAACCTCAATAGGATTAGGAATTCTCCATATACCTCTCAAGTGCTTCTGAATATCAATTATGTTCCTGGAGATGCCCACCGTGTTGATAATCAAAGCCCTTTCAAAATTTGCAGCAAAACTCTGTACTTCATCCTCTTCAAAATTGACAAAGGGAATTTCTGGATCCAGTTGTTCCACAGTCCCAGATTTTGAGCTCATAGGAAGCTTGTCAAGATGATTAATCCAGGAATCAAAGTACTTATGCTTTGAGACTCCTTGAAGCTTCTCCTTGTACGAGTAGGATATGGTTTTTTTGGATTCTGCGGGTGTAGCTTCCCAGAACATCTCCGTGTGCTCCGCATGGTTCGTCGGAGAGGACTCACGGCTGTGATGCCGATCGGGAGGCTTAGGCGGTGGTGGTAAAGTATCAGTCGGTGAGTGAAGCGGTGGAAAATTTCTAGAG
>JAYMSL010000884.1:0-20020 GCA_036897195.1 Plantago coronopus
TTCTTCTTCTTCTTTCTGCTTTCTTTCTTTCTTTTCTGCTCTTGATTCTTTCTGATTCTTGTTTGTTCTTTTCTTATTTCCTCTTCTTTTTGTTTTTTTCTCGTTCTCTGTTTTCTTTCTCTTCTTTCTTGTTCTATCTTTGCTTATTTCTTCTTTATTTTGCTTCTCTTTCTTATTCTATTTTGTTTTTTCTTTTCTCTTGTTTGTCTTTTGCTGTTGATTGTTCTCTTTTTCCTTTCTTGTTTTTCTTTCTTCTTCTTCCTGTTTTTCTCTCTTCTTCTTCCTGTTTTTCTTTTTTTCTTCTTTTTGCCTTCTCTCTTCTTTGATTCTTTTTATTTTGGAATAGAAAGCCAGGCGTTGCCTCTGTGCCGACTCTTTTTTATTTTTCGTATTAGCACCTCGCTGTCAACAAGTGACGTGCTCCTTTCCCTCTTTGACTCTGACTGGTTTCTTTCTTTCTTTCTTGGTTAGCTTAGCCACGTAAGTTCTCTTTGTTTTTTGCCCTATTCTTTGTTGTCAGCTTACGGACACTTGTTTCCTTGTTTTTCTTTATCTCTTGCTCGTCTCCCTTTGTTGCTTGGGCAAACTTCTTTCTTGTGCTACCTTCTCTCTTTTCTCTTGCTCGGCTTTTTTAATCTATTCTCTCTGACTTCCTTCCCTTCTCGCGGCGGGGACTCCCATGAGGGCTAGAGTTTGTTTTGTCTTTTTTCTGCTTTCTTCTTCTCTCTCTTGTTCTTTTTCCTCTTTCTTCTTTTTTTTAATCTCCTTTCTTTCTTTCTTTTTTCTTTGTTATCTTATCTCTTCTTTTTTGTCTCTCTTTCTTGTCTTCTCTCTCTTCTTTCTCTGTTTCTTTTTCCTCTCTTCTTTTTGCTTCTTTTTGTTTTGGACTTGCTCTTCTTCTTTCCGTTTTCCTCTTTACCTTTTGTCTTGTTTTCTTTCTCTTCTTTTTTACTTGCTTTTCTCTTTCTTTCTTTTCTTTACTTGCTTTCTTTTTCCGTGTTTCCTCTTCTTTGTTTCTCTTTTTCTTTTCGATGTAAATTTGGGGGAAGTTCTCCTTTCTTTCTTTTTCTATCCTTTGTTTCTGAACCTTCTTCCTACTAAGGTTTTTTTTCTCTTTTTCTCCCACGGCTTCGGTTTCTTTCTTTTTCTCTTCTTTTCTTTGCACTTTTTTGTTTTTTTCTTCTTGCTTTTTTCTCTCTCCTCTCTCTCTACTTGTCTTGTTCTTCTTTGTTTCTCTTTCGCTCTCCTTCCCAGGACTCTCTTTTCTCTTGTTCTTCTTTCTTCCTGCTTGTTTTGTTCATTCTTGTTCTGCTTCTTCTTTTGTTTTGTTGCTTCTTCTGAATCTTTTTGTTTGCCCTCTTTGTTTTTTACTCCTCGCAGGGCAGATTTCGATTCTTCTTTATTATACGCCGGGGGTTCCTTAGTGAATTCTCCTTTTTTAATTTAACTCTTTCTAAACATTAATAGGGGAGACTTCTTTTCCTGTTAGAAGGCATGTTTCCTCTTTTTGTGGATTATTGGCCTTCTATGTTTGTGTCTGAAGGGCAAGATTTTGGGTTTTACTTCTATATTATATACGCAAATACCTCTTCTGTTGTATTTCTTGTTTTTCTCTTCTTTTCTTCTTGTTTTTTTTCTCTTTCTTCTTCTCTTTTCTTTGTTATTTCTACTTTTTCTTCTTCTATTTTTTGTCTTTCTGTTTAGGAAAATAGACGACAATTAAAAGATCTTTTCTCTTTTTTGTTTTCCTTTTTGGGAGTCCGTTTTTGACTACTAATAGACGACAACGCAATCGTTCTTTTCAATCTTATTTTCTAGAAATGGACGACAATCAAGACTTCTTTTTTACCTTGTTTTTATTCTTTTGGGACGACAACCAAAGTAAGAATTTAATCTCTTGTTTTTCTACAAATGGACGACAACCAAAGGAGCTTTTTCCGTCTTTGTTTTAATTTGTATTTTGAAGTTTTTGACTCTGAAATGGACGACAACAAAAGGAAGCATTTTTCTCTCTTGTTTTTTCTATTCATTCTTCTGTGATCCGTAGACAACAAAATAGTTCTTTTTTCTATGACTTTCTGTACTTATTTTTGATTCTTTCCTTTGTCTTCTTTCTTTTTGATTCTCTTTCGTCTTTCTTTCTTCCTGCCGGTCTTTTCTTTTTCTCTTCTTTGTTTTCCTTTCTTGTTTTTCTTTCTTTGTTTTTCTATTTTTATTCTTTTTTCCTTGTTCTTCTCTTTCTTTTTTTTCCTTGTTCTTCTTTGCCTTATCTTCTTGTTTTCTTTCTTTTGTCTGATTCTTTTCTTTTTTTGCTTTCTCTTTCTTTGTCTTGTGTTCTGTTTTTTTCACTCTAAGCCTTAGGTTTGCTTCTTTTTTGTAGGCAAACCTCTTGCCTTTCTATGGATTCTTTTTTTGGTCATCTTTAGCTCTAGTCTTTCGAGTCCCTGGCAGCCCTGAGTGGAGAAGTTTTAGTGTTGGAGTTCGGCCTGGCGGTTCTAAGGTATAAAATACTAAAATGAGTAGAGTGGAAGCCTACGTCGTTGCTTCCCTGTAGCTCTTTCTTTCAGAACTTCTTCTTATCTCTTTTTTCTTTCTTTCTTTATCTGTTCTCTTAGTTCTGGTTTCTTTTGAGGAGTTTTTCGTGAGAAGACACTAAGCCGAGGGTTTGTTTCTCTGCATCTCTTCTTTTTGGAACTTCTTCTTATTCTTATTTCGAGCTCTGCCTTCTTTGAGTTTTTCTATGAGTTTTCGTTCTTTCTATTAGGTTGCTACTTGTTTAGTAGACTCTAAGCTTATGGGCTTGTGTGGATCTTCTCTTTCCCTTGTTTTTCATTATGCTTAAGTTTCGATGCTTGCCATTTGTTGTTGTCCCTGCCGGCATGGGTGGTCTCTGTCTTCTATGAGTTTTCGTTCTTTCGTGTGAAAGGGCTTGTTGTTGTGGGTCCGGTTTGTAGGTCCCTTATAGGAAAGTCTTAGGACGAGGGATCTTGATGTGCTTAGTCCTTGATGGATGTAAAGCATTAGCGTTGTTCTTCGTTGTTCTTCGTGGAGCTTCCTGGAGGGATTGGACTCGTGAACAAGAAAAAAAATAATTTTCTGCTCTTTCTATACGTATCTTATTTTGGTCTTTTTCTGTGGTCACTAAGGTATGACTTATTTTCTCTTCTTTTTTCTTTGGTTTTTGTCTGATTCTCTTTGTCTTCTTTTCTATTTCGTTTTCTGTCTTGTTTTTTCTCTTGCACAGGTTTTCTCTCTTCTTTAATTCTTTTGTTTGTGTTTTTTCTTTGTTTCTCTTTCTTTTTGTTTTCCTCTCTTTGGTTTGCTCCATCTGGATAGTGAGGTGTTTTGTGTAATCAACTACGGAAAGTGTAGTTAGCTGGCTTTTGCTGGGTTTGTTTCTTTTTTTTCTCTATTCTATTCCGACTTCGTATTGTACTAGGATCTTTTTTAACTTAGATTGGATGACTTCTGTTTTTTCTTTATTCGCGCATCCTTCTTTTTCTTTTCTCTTTTTCCTTGTGCTTTCTTTTGTTTCTTTCCGTTTTCTTCTCTTTTGTTTGTCTTCCTTTCTCTCTCTCTCTTTTTTTTTGTTTCTGCTTTTTGTAATTTTTTGTTGTTTTGGAATCTTTGTTTTGTTTGGAAGTAGTTGTTATTTCTTATTGTTTGTTCTTATCTTTCTTTTTTTGATTCTTTTTTCTCTTGTTTTTTTCTTGTTCTGATTCTTTTTCGGATTTCTCTTTTCTGTTTCGACCTGACGGTCTCTTCTGAATCTTCTTTCTTTTTTTGTTTCTTTTTTTCGCTTTGCATTCTTTCTTTTCTCTTCTTTATTAATTTTTCTTGTTGTTCTTTACTTCGATTCTTTTTCTTGTTCTTTAGTTAGCTGAGACTTTTCTTTCTTTTTATTTTCTCTTTTGGTTTGCTCTCTTTTGCTTTCTTTTGTGTTCTTCTTTTCTTGTTCTGTCTTTTCTTTTTGTCTTTTTTTTGGAACCGTGTTCTTTTTTCTGCAATTTGTTGCTCTTTTTCTTTCGAATTTTTGGATATTTTTTCTCTCTTCTATATACTTTTTTTCTTCTGTCTTTTCTTTATTGTGCCTTTTAAGTCTTTTCTTTTTCCTCTGTCACTATTTTTTCCTGTACTCGATTCTTTCTTCGTCTTTTTTGTTTCCCCTTGTTTCCTTTTGTTTTTTCTCTTCGGTTGTTTGTTTCGTTGTTTCATATTTGCTTCCTTTTTCTTTGTTTTCTTTTTTGTTGTTTTTCTTTCTTCTTTGCATTTTCCGTGTTTTTTCTGTCTCCTCTTCTTTTTTGTTGGTCTTTTTGTTTTCTCTTTTTCTTCTTCTCTCTCTTGCTTTTTAATTTTTATCTTCTTTCGGAATCTTTCTTTGCTTGTTTCTTTCTGTTTTCTTTCTCTCGTCCTCGTTGTTTTGGAACCTTTGTTCTTTCTCTTCCTTCTGTCTTTCTATTTCGTTTTTTTTGAACCTCGGACTTGGAAGTATTCTTCCTCTTCTTCTTTACCTTGTCCCGTGAGTCTCGTTATTCTTTCTCTTTCTTTATCTATCTTTCTTCACCTTCCTTCTTCCTTTGATTCTTTATCTTATTTCTTTTCTTCTCTTGTCTGATTTTCTTGTCTTCTTTTTCTGTTTCTTTTTTTATTTCTCTTGTTCTTTTCTCTTTCTTGGTCTTTCTCCTTTTTTCTTTGTTTTTCTCTATGTTCTCCTTGTTTTTGTTTTTTCTCTCCTTTTTTCTGTCGTCGTCTTGTTCTTTATTTTTCTTATTCTCGTTCTTCTTCTTTGTCTGCTTTCTCCTTGTTTTTCTCTTTCGTGCTCTCTTTCTTTTTATCTTTGTCTGTATATTTTTCCTTTGTCTTCTCTGTCTCTTTTTCTTCTTTCTTTTCTCTCTGATGCTTTTTTCTCTCCTCTGTGTTCTAACCATTATTCTTTCTCTATGTTTCCGAACCTTCTTCCCCCGGGTCTGTTTTCGAGCGTGCGTTTGTTTGCGAACCATCATTCTCTTTTTCTCTCGTTCCTTTGGAACTTTCTTGCTAAGGGTCTCGTCAGGTTCTTTCCTCTTGGTTTTCTTTGGATTCTTTTTTTCTTTCTTCTTGTGCTTGGTTGTTCTTTCTTTTTCTCTTTTTGTTTTGTATTTGTTTTTCGCATAGGATTTTTCCGGACAGTAGTGATAATTGTGTGATCGTGGGATTATTCTTTTTCCTCTTGTTCTCTTTTGTTTGTTTTCTCTCTCTCTTTTTCTATTTTTTCTTCTACCCTCTTTCTTTCGTTTTCTCTTCTCTTTGTTCTACTCTCACTTCTTTTTCTCCTCTCTTTCTTTGTTTTTGTCTGTTATAGTTTTGGTAACTTTATCTGTTCTTGCTCTTTTTTCTCTCCGATTTCCATTTCCCTAACTTTCTTTTTCCTTGGATTTTTCTCCGCCCCATTTTTTTAGCCTCTCTCTGTTGGATAGGTTTTGTTCCTAGTATTCTTTATCTAAAAGGAATTCTTTCCTTCGCCTTTCTTTATGCAATTCAAGAGGATTTCATTTCTTTCTATACGCAATTCGAGAGGACCTCTTCCCTTTCTCTCCTTGATTGTACGATTGGTAGTATTCTTTCTTTAATCTCTAACTGTATTTCTCGTTGGATTAGGCTCTTTTTCTCGTTGATTTATTGGAATTTATTGGAAAGATTCCCGAGTCTTTGTCTAGTTTATTTTGTGGATAGATTAGGTCTAGTTTCTCTCCTCCATTCCTTGTCTTGTACTTCATTTAATCTCTCCTTGAATTGATAATTATCAATTTGTTTGTTGGTAGTGCTAGTTTCTGTTTTCTGTGTTTACTCCATTTGTATTGCCTTTTGTTAGTCAATTAGTTGGAAACTCTTTGTTTGCCTAGGATCTATCTCTACTTTCTGTATGTAATTATTTTTTCTACTTAATTAATTGTCGAGGACTTCTATTTATTTATCTGTAATCAAGAATTGGATAGATAGTTTGCCTCAGATTTTTCTCTACTCTGTGGGATGATTTGTCTTTTTTCTCTTTCTTTTTCCTGCGGCTTTTTGGCCTAGGTCTTTCAGAATTTTCTTTCTCCTGTATCTTTTATTTGTTCTTTTCTATTTTTTCTTCTTCTGTCTTTTTCTTGTCGATTTCTTTCTGCTTTTTTTTGCTCTTTTCTTCTTTAAATTGCCCTTGTTTCTCTTTTTCCCTATTTTTCTCTATCTTCTTTGTTCTGTTTTTTTCTCTTCTTTTTTTCTCTTGTTTTCTTTTCTTTCTCTATCTTTCTTCTTTTTCTCTTTCTGGGTTTTCCGGCCCCTTCTTGCTTTCGTTTTTGTTCTTCTTTCTCGATTAGCTTTAGAGTCTCGTACCTTTGGCACGATTTCTGGTGAACAAAGGACGAGACTTTTGGTTTCAGATTCCCCTTCTTTATGCTCTTATCTTTGTGTTCTTCTCTTTAAAACTTCTCTTCTCTTGTTTGCTGGCTCTGTTTCGTTCGTCAGGAACTTTCAGTCTCTCTGTTTCTTTCCCTTTCTGCGCTTTCTCTTTCTTCTTTCTCTGGCTGGGTTGGGTTTCGTCCTCTTCTTCTTTGTTTTTTCTATTGTATTTTTGCTTCTTCATCTTTTTTTTATTTTTCTCTGGGTCTCGTTATTGCTGTTTTATCTCTTTTTCTTCTGTTCTCTTTTTTCTTCTTCTGTTTTCTTTTCGATCTTCTTTATTTTCGATGTTCTTTTTCTTTTTCCTCTTTTTTTGTTCTTTATATTCGTTCTTCTCCTTCGTCTTTTTTTCTTTGGTTTTCTCTTTGTTCTGATTCTTTTTGACTTTTTCTCTTTTCGATTTCTTTCTTTTCCTAATTTCTTCTTGGATTTCTTTTTTCTCTTTTTATACGTAATTTTTGGATTGACTTTTCGCTTCCTAGATTCGCTCTGTCTCTCTGATTTTCTTTCTATATTCCATAGATTCACTCAATTTCTTCTCTATTCTTGCTGTCTTTATTTACAAGACTCTTATATTCTCTTTTTTAGCTTCGTTTGTTTTTTTGTTTCTTCTTTTCTCTTTGTTTTTTCTCTTATTCTTCATCTCCTTTTTCCTCTGGGTCTCTCTCTCTTTTTCGTTCTTTCTTATCTTTCTTCTTCTTTTTTGCTCTGACATTTTTTTTCTTGTTTGCTCTCTGTTTTTCTTTTCTTTGGTTTCTGGTTTTGCTTCTTTCTGTATTTTTTTCTATCTGTTGTCTTCTGTCTTCTTCTTTTTTCTCTCTGCTTTTTCTTTTTGTTCTTATTTTCTGTTCTATTGGTTTCTTTCTTCTTTCTTTTCTTCTTTCTGTTGTTTCTTGTTCTCTTCTTTTCTTTTCCTCTTTCTTTTTTGCGTCTTTTTTCTCTCTTTTTGTATTTTATAGTGGAAGTAAGTGTTCTCTTTGTTTCTTTAGTCTTTTTCCTTCTTTCTCTATGATTTTTTCTCTTCTATCTTTTTTACTCTCTCTCTCTCTTATGCTTCTTATTTTCTTTTTCTTGTTCTCTTTCTTTTTTTCTCGGTCGGCCCTGGGGCCTCTTTCTCTCCTTTTGTTCTCTTTTTGTGTCTTCTTTTTCTTTCTTTTCAGTCGACCTCGCCGAGGGAACTTTCTGGAAACTCTTCTTCTTTTTTTTCTCCTCTTTTTTTTCTCCTCTTTTTATTGTATTTTTCTTTTTGGACTTCTTTTCTTTTGTTTTCTTTTTTGTCCGAGAACTCTTTTTTCTTTGTCTTGTTGATTCGACTTCTCGTTTTTCTGTAATGTAATCTTTGTTTTTTTGTTGTTTTCCTTTGGTTTCCTCCTAGTTTTTTCTCTTTCTTATTATTTTTCGCTTGCTCTTGTCCTTTTTTCTTCTTGGTCTCTGTTTCTCTCTTTCTTTTGCTTTTTTCTCTTTCTTTATTTCTTTTTTGATTCTTCCTTTCTTTCTGTTTGTTTTTCTTCTCTCTCTTTTCCTCTTGTTCTCTCTTTTCTTGTTCTTCATCTTTCTCTTTTGCTTCTCTTGTCTTTAGGCTCTGTCCTCTGTTTCGTTCTTTAGGAATCTTTTCTCTCTCTTTTCTGTGTCTCGTTTTTCCGTTTCGACTCGTGGTTTGGTTTTTCTGGACTCTTCTTGTTTTTTTCTTTCGAAACTTTCTGATTCTTCTTTTTCTCTTCATTTTCTTTTGTCTTCTTGCTCTGTTTCTGTCTGTTTCATTTTTCTTTATTCATTGTCATCTGGTCCTCGTTCTTTTCTGTCCATCTCTTTTTCTCTTGTTTTTCCAAGCCTTCAGGAAACTCTTCTATTCTGTTTTTCTATCGTTCTTTTTTAATTTTGACCTGGAAGTCTCTCTCTTCTCTTTTCCCTTTCTTTCTCTTTTCTTCTATTCTATCTTATTTTTCCTTCTCTCTCTTTTTGCTTGTTTTCTATGCTCTTTTTTTTTCTAACTCTTTTTATGATTCTTTTTTTCTTTATTGGAACTTTGTCTTCTTTTTTTATCTCTGTTTTCATCTCCTTCTCTTTTTTTCTTGTTGTTTTATTCTCTCTTTCTGTCTCTTCTCTTTTTTTCTTTGTTTTTTCTTTCATCTGTCTTCTTTTCTTTCTCTTTGTCTTGTTTTTCTTTCTCCTTTTTCTCTCTTTTTTTTTCTTTCTAGTTTTTTCTTTCTAGTTTTTTTTTCTTTTTCTCCTTTCGTTTGCTTTCTCTTCTTTTGCTTTCTCTCTTTCTTCTTCTTTCTGTCTTGTTTCTTTGTTTTCTCTTTTCACTTGCTTTCTCTTTCTTCTCTCTTTTTCTTGTTCTTTTTTCTTATGCTTCTGGATTCATCTTCTTTCTTGTTGTGCTTTCTTGTTGTGCTTCTTCTTTCCTCTTGTTCATTCTTTTGATTCTTTCTGCTTGGTTGACGGAGAGATAGATCTCCTCGATGGCAAGATTTCTTGTCTTCTTTTTCTACGAAAGAGTTCCTGTGTCTTTTCTCTACGTAATTGAATTCTACTTCTGTTTGTATCTCTTTCTGTACGTCATTTGTGGGGACGTCTTTCTCTTTGTTTCTTTTTTCATGTTCATTCCCAATTTTGTGGATTCGTTTCTCTTTCTTTACGTGATTTTTTGTATTTGTACTTCTGTCTTTCTATACTATATTCCCAGGTGTCTTTTTGCTTTGTAGGTCATTTGTTAAGAAGTGGGCACTCTTTTTCTAAGCAAAATCTTTCTCTACTCTAGGGAAGAGTCGGATTTCTAGTTGTACGGAGATCTTTCTAGATTCTGTGAGTTCTATTAGTATAGATTTCATTCTCTTTCTATACGATATTCCTTTTTTTTCTTTCTCTTGTTTTTTTCTTCTTCTGATTCTTTTTTTTCTTTGTTTTTTGTTCTTCTTTCTGTGAATTGGGAAGTCTTTTACTGAGAAATAGACGACAACTCTAGTTTCTTTTGTCTATCTTGTTTTGTCTATTCATTCCTCTGTTATTTGAAAGAAATGGACGACAACGAAATCTTTCTTTTCACCTATTTTTTTATCTTTCCTATCTCTCTTGGACGACAAGAAAAAAGAAGGAAATGACTAGAGGAGAGGCTGGACGACAAGCAATCACGCAGTAGCTCTTAGATGGAGACTGGACGACAAGAAAGACGTAGAAATCTCTTCTTTGACAGAAGGCGCACTTTCTCTTTTTTCTCCTTCTCTCTTTTCTTTTTTTTTATATGTATTACAAAAAAGAAGCTTAAAATGGCCCTAAAATCTTTTCCATGTAGATTCATAAAGGACAACTATTTTCCGAGCGTTTTCGATAGTTGAACTTGCGGTTTACTTTCTATGGAAAAAGTACTTAAATTTATTTAAATGTAAAAACGTAAGCCGAGCTTCTTTTCCGTCCGTTTTTCCAGTAAAAATGTTTCATTTGTTTGCTTGGTATCTTTTTTCTGCCTCCGAGTCTTTCTTTCTTACTACAATATTTTCTTTTTTGCTCCTTCTTCTTTTCGTGCTCTCTCTTTCTTTTTCTTTATCGTTTCTTCTTTCTTTTTGTTTTTTCGTTTCCTCTTTCTTCTATGTTCTGTTGTTCTTCGTTTGGCACCTTTTTCCTCTGGTTCTTCTTCTTTTCTTGTTCATCTTCTCTTTTCTTTCTTTTTCTTTGTCTCTTCTTTTTCTTTGTTTCCTCTTCTTTTCTTCTTCATCTCTCTTTCACCTCTTTTCCCCCTTTTTGGCTGGAAAAATACAAGTTTTGAGGGGCCTCTCATTCTTATTTATGTATAATCACAAGGGAAAGCTGTTTTTCTTTCGTGTTTCCCGCAGGACCTTGAGTTTCCCTTTGTATGTAAAAAAAGCCCTTAAAATCTTTTCTATGAGAAATCATCAGCAAGGTTTCCTTTGCTTGCATTTTTATACGTTCATTGTGAATTTTTTTTGTTATCTTTGTGCCCCTTCTTTTTATCTTCCTCTTCTTGCGTTTTCCTTCTCTCTTTCTTCTTCATCTCTCTCTCTTTCTCTTTATCTCCTCTTTTCTTTCTCTCCTTTTCCTCTGTCTCTCTTTTCTTGTTTTTGTTTGGATGGAAAATAAAAGCTTTCAAGGCCCTTTGTGTAATAACAAGGGGCAGCTGTTTTCCTTGCGTTTTCTACAGATCAAGTTGACTTCCATTTCATAGTGAAAAAAGCATTTCAATATCGTTCAATGTGAAATCCTAAGCCAAGGTTTTTTGCTTGCGTTTTCCTGTATTCCTTTTTTCTTTCTTTGTTTTGGTATCTTTTTCTTTCTTTGTCTGCTCTTTTTTTCTTCTTTTCGTGGATTTTTTCTCTTCTTTGTTCTTCTGTTGTTTTCTTTTTCGTAATTCTTTCTTTTTTTGTCTCCTTCTCTTTTTCTCTTGTTGTTTTGTCTTTCTGCTTCTTCTCCCTCTCTTTCTTTTCCTCTCTTTGTCTTATTCTTTTCTAATCTTCTTTTTAGGACTTCTTTTTTTCTTAGTTCTTTTTTCTCCTTCTTTCTCTGGTTGTTTTCTTTGTTCTTCTTTTTGGGACTTCTCTTTCTTTTTCCTCTCTTTCTCTTTTCCTCTTGTTCTCTTCTTCTTTTCTTGCTTTCTTTGTTTCTCTTGTCTCTTTGTTTCTCCTCTGCCTTCTTTTCTCTTTCTGCTTCTCTAGCTTGCTTTCTCTCTTTCTGCTTCTTCTTTCCTCTTGTTCTTTTTTTCTCTTTTTTCTTGATTCTTTTTCTTGTGTTTTCTTTTTTCTCTTCTCTGTTTTTTCTGTCTTTCCTTCTCTCTTTTTTTTTCTCCTCTTTCTCTTGTCTGTTTTTCTCTTGTTCTCTTTCTTGTTGTCTTTTCTGCTTTCTTTTTATGTCTTTCTGTCTTTTCCTTTTTCCGTTTTTCTCGTTTTTTGTTTTTGTTACTTCTTATTTTCTCTTTTTTGTTCTGTTTTCTTTCTTTTCTCTTTCTTTTTTCTTCTCTCTTTTCTTTGTGCTCTCTTTCTTGTTCTCTCTTCTTTCTTGTTCTCTCTTCTTTCTTCTCTCTGCTTCTTTTCTTTTATTATTTTATTTTTTCTTCTTTGAATTCTGCTTTTTTTTGTCATCTTTTGGTCTTTTCAATGGCACTTAATCATATGGGAAACGTCTTCTGGTTTTGCGTGTCTTCTATCCTATTTGATCTCTAAGGGTCTTTCTTAGGGGAGATCTCGTTGGGTGACCCATGATATTTTGTCCTAAAAAACGTGGTGCCTTTAGGATTTTACGGTATTCAAGGTAGGTCGTACCTAACAAGCAAATGTCTTTATTCTTATGAGAATCCTGTTTTTCAAGGACTTAAAATTGGAAATAGGTATGGGTTTTCTATTTAAATTGTTATTCTGCTTAAGTGAAAGTTAGTTTTGTGTATTTTTCTTTCTTTTTGCTGTGTTTGCTTTTTTGTTCTTGTCTCTTTCTTGCGGGATTTTTTTCTTTTTGACTTCTTATATTTTTTTGTGCTTTGATCTATCTGTTTCTTTCCGCGCTTGCATTCTTTTTCTTTCTTTTGTCTCCGTTTTTGTCATTTGCTCTCTTATTGAGATTGCTTTTCTTTTTCTCTGTGCTTTTATTTCTTTATTTTTGATTGTTTTTTATCTTCTTTCTGTTCTTTGTATTTTTCTTGTTTTTTTGTCTGAAGTCTTTTTTCCTTGTTTTTTCTTTTATTTTTACTTATTATTTTTTTTCCTTCTGCTATTCACATATAATTATATAGACTTTTCCTTTTCTTATGCTGCTATTGACATGGTCTTTTTTTTCTACCTTATGTTTTCTTCGAGCTGGATTCTATTCTTTTGTTGTGCATCTTGAGCATAATTTTTATATTTTAAACTTTTTAATTTTCTGTTATATGAGTCCCTGGGTCTTTTTGTACGGCCTTTGGTCTGGTATGCACAACAAGACAAGGATTTTTTAATGCGTATTACTTTTTTCTTTTATTATATTATTTCTTCTAACAGAATTTTGATATTGCATGTTTTTGCTTTTGGATAATTATGTCTTTTGTATAAGTCCTAATATTTGTTTTTGAAGTTTCTGTTTGTTTACAAATTGTTGTTGCTTGTAAAAGCTTGAGTTTTAGAGCTTTCATTATTATCTCTTTTTCTTGTGTTCCTTTTTTCTATTTTTCTTTCCTCTTCTTTTCTTGCTCTCGTTATTATCTTCTCTTACTCTTCTTTCTGACTCTGATTTGTTTTTCTTTTTTTGGGGTTAGATGGGGACTTTGGTCTTCTTTTTCTGATTTGTTTTTCTCCTCTTCTCCGGTTTTGTGTTTGCTCTTTTTGTCTGTTTTCTTTTTGATCTGTCAGATTTGCTTCTTTTTCTTGTTTTTTCCTTGTTTTCTCTCTTCCGGGATTTTTCTTTTTTTCTGCTTTGTTGTCTTTCTTCTAGTACTTGTTCTTTTCTTTTTTTTTCTTTTGCGTGTTTTTTCTTTCTTTTCTCAAATCCAGATTTTTCGTGAGTCCTTTTTGTCTAATCAGAGCGTGGATTCCTCTAAATGTTTTCTGTGTCTTTCTCATTGGTATCTTTTCTTTGGGGGTTGTTTTTTTTCGATTCTTCTTTTTTTGCTCTTTTTGATTTCTTGTTCTTCCCTAATTCTTTTTCCAAGCATCTCATCTCCTCCTGATCTATTTTTCTTGTTTTTCTGTTCGTTTTCTTTTTGTTCTTTTTTTTTTTTTCTTTTCGTTTTTTCTTTCTGTTGTTTTTTTTTGTCTTCCTGCGTTTTTTTCTTGTTATTTTATTCTTCTTTTTATTTCCTCTCTTGTTTTCGTTCTTTTCTTTTTTCTTGATGTCTTTCTTTTTCCTCTTTTCGATTTTTGTCTTTTTTTTGTTCTTCTTATCTTTTTCTTTCTTCTTTACTTGTCTCTTTGTTTTCTTTCCTTACTCTTTTTTTCGTTTTCATTCTTTCTTCTCTGTGTCTTATTTTGTTCTCTTTCTCTTGTCTTTTTTCTTTCCGGTGTCTCTCTGTTCTTTTCTTTATTTCTATTTCTCTTCTTGTTTTATTTATTTCCTTTTATCTTTTTTCGTCCGGAAGTCCCTTTTTTCTTCATCTGTGTCGGTCAGTTTCTTTCCTTGCAAATTCTCTTTTTTTCTTTCCGCACTTTTTTCTCTGCTTTATAAACTCTTTTTCCTTTTTTTGTATTGGTTTGTTTTTTTTCTTTTTTCTCTGAATTTTTCTTTTTTTCTTCTTTACTCAGATTTGTTTTTTTGCTTCTTTCTGCTTGTTTTTTCTTTTGTTCTTTTTTCTCTTCTGGTTCCTTATTTTCTTTGATTTCTTTTTACTTTCTTATTCTCCTTGGGTTTTTCTTTTCTTTATTTTTTCATGTTTTCTTTGTTTATTTCTTGTTTTGCTTTCTTTTTTGTTGTTGTCTTTTTCTTTGTATTTTTTGCGTTTTTCTTTTTAGGGTGTCTTTCTTTTCTTCTTTCTTTGTTTTCTATTTTTCTAGAATTTCTTTTTTTTCTCTGTTTTTTTTTTCGTTTTTTCTATTTGTCTTCTCTTTTTTCTTCTTCTAATTGTTTACACTTTCTTTTTTGTTCTCTTTCTTTTCTCTTGTGTTTTGGTCTTTTTATTTCTTCTTTATTTTATTCTTTGTTTTCTTCTCTCTCTTGTCTCTTCTCCTTCTTTCTTTTTTTGTATCCTTGTTTTTCTACGTCATATTTTGTCTTATTTTTGGCAGATTTCTCTTCTCGTTTGTTTTTTTTTTTTCTCCTTCTTCTTTTTCTTTTTTCCTCTTTTTTTTTCTCTGAGGGTCTTTTCGTCTTCTCTCCTTATCCTTTCTTTTTTTTTTTTGCTCGTCGACTTCTTGTCTTTTTTGTTTTGATTGGCGCTTTTCTTCTTTTTCTGTTGCTCTTCTTTCTTTTCTTTTTTCATGTTTTCTTCTTTCTATTTTTATTTATTTGTTCTTTATTTTCTCTTATTTTTTATTCTTTTTCTCTCTTATTTTTTCTTCTTCTCTCTTCACTTTCTCTTTCTGATTTTTGTCTTTTGTTGTTCTTCTTTTTTTGTGTTTGACTTTTTCTGCTTCTTGCTATTTTTTTATTTCGCGCTAAGTTGTTCTTCATTTGTTTTTCTTTTTGTTTTTTTTTTCTGATTCTGGTTTCTTTTCTGCTTTTTATTCGGCTTCTCTTTTTATTCGGCTTCTCTTTCTCTTCTTCTTTTTTCTCTCTCTTCTTGTTTTTTTCTTTTGCTGCTTGTATTTGGTTTTTTCTCTTTTTTTGTTTGTTTTCTACGTTTTCTCCTCTTTCTCTTATTGTCTTCTTTCTCTTTTCTCTGTCTATCTTTTCCTTTTTTATCCTCTCTCTCCTCTTTTTGTTTTCTTTTTCTGTTTTTCCTTTTGTTTGCTTTCTTAGTTTTTTTGTTCTTTCTCTTTTTCCAAGCTTTCTTCTCTTGTTCTCTCTTTCTTTTCTTTTTTGCTTCTGTTTAGAACTCTGCATTCTATTTTTTCTTGTATTTTTTTTTTTCTAACTCTGGCTTTCTAGTTTTCTTTCGAGTTTGTGAGAAGTTTCTCTGTTTTTGTCGGTTTAGAAGCTAAGGATTCTGTGCTCCCAAGGTGTTTTTCCTTTTTTTCGTTGACAAAGTGTTTTTGCGTTCCAGTCTTGTTCTTGTTTGGTTTTTGTTGGAACTTATTTTCTTTTTTCTCTCCTTTTTTTCTTATTGTTCTTTTCTTTCTTGTTCTTTTCTTTCTTGTTCTTTTTTTTTTCTCTTTTTCTTGTTTCTCTTTTGCTTTCCTTGTCAGGATGAGGAAATCCTCCTTTATTTTTCTCTCGTTATTAAGAACCTTCTCTTTTCTATTTCTTTTTCTCTTCTTTCTTTTCTTTTGGAGATGGAGATTTCTCATTCTTTTTTCTGTTTTGTATTTTTCTTTCATTTTTGATTTTTCTCTCTCTCTTTTTGTTGTTGATTCTTGTTGTCTTCTTTTTCTTCTTGGTTTTCCTTGTTTGTTTCTGCTTTTATTTTGTTTTTCTTTCTGTTTTGTTCTTGAGCTTTTTCCTTTGCCAGCCAGGAATTTATTATCTTTTGGAGAAGACTCTGGTGCTATTTCCAGCCTGCCGGTTTCTCTTTTTTTCTTTTCTTATATTTTTCTTGTTCTTTCTTCTTTTTGTTTCGTTTCTTGTTTTTTCTCATTGCTTTCTCTTGTTTTTTTTTCTTTCTCTTTTGTTTCTTGTTCTTCTTTAGGTTTTTCCTCTCGTTTTTATTTTTTCTCTTGTTTTCTCTCTGCTCCTTTTTTTCTTCTTTGGATTATGTCTTGCGTTCTCATTCTTTCATTTCCTTCTCTATCTGTCCTATCGGTTTCTTTCTTTTTTATTCTCTTTTCTGTTCTTCTTTTTTTTTCTTTATTTTTTCTTCCCCTTGGCTTTTCTCTATTTTCTCTGATCTTTTTTTCTTATTGTTTCTTTTATTTTCATCTTTGTTTCGATTTCTTTTTTCTTTGTATGTATTCTGTTCATGTTCTCTTTTCTTTTTTTTTTCTTTTGGACATGGATTCTTCTTCTTTTTTTCTCTGTCTTCTTTTTGTTTTTTCTTTTGTTTTCCTTCTTTTTCTTGCTGCTGATTCTTTTTCTCCTTTCTGTTCTCTTTTTTGTTTTTCTCTTTGTCTTCTTTTTGTTGAATTTTCTTTTTATCTTCTTTTTCTTTTCGTTTATCAGCTTTCTCTGTTTTTCTCTAATTCTTTTTTTCTTTCTGATTTGAGCTCTCGGTCTTTTTCTTTTTTTAAGAATTCTTTTTTATTTCTTTTTTCTTCCTCTCTTTTTGGTTTTGATGGAACCTTCTTTCTTTTTCTTGTGTTCTTCTCTCTCTCTTCGTCTTCTTGTTTTTTCTCTTCTTCTTTGTTTTGCTCTCTCTTCTTGTTTGTCTTCTTTTTCGTTCCTGCTCTTCTTTCTTTTTCCTTGTTTTCTTTCTTTTTGATCTCTCTTTTCTTCTTTTTCTTTCTTTGATTCTTTTGTGGGACTTATTATTTCTATTTTCTTATGCTCTTTCTCTTTTCGTTTTGATCTCTCTTTTCTTCTTTTTCTTCTATTTTTGTTTCATCTTCTTCTTGTTCTTTTTTCTTGTATTGTTCTTTCTTTGCTTCTTTCTCTGACTCTTGTTCTTTGTCTGCTTTTTTTTAGGATTCTGTTGTGTTGTTCTTCTTTGTCTCTTTCTTTTTTCTTTCGTTTTTGTGGAACCTTTTTTCTCTTTTCTGTTTTATTTTTTCTCTTTTGTTCTTCTTTCTTCATCTCTTTTCTATTTTTTCTTGTTTTTCTTTTAGTCAGAGACTTGTTTTTTTATTGTTCTGCTTCTTGTTCTTTTTGCGCTCTTTCTTCTCTGCTTTTTTTTAGTGAATTTGCGAAGTAAGCTGGAGAATTGTAGCAGCAAGAATTTCTTTCTTTTTGTGTTTTTTGATTTCTGTGTTTCTTTTTCTCTTCTTTCTATTCTATTGTTCTCGTTCTTTCTGAACTATCTTTCTTTCTCTTCTGCCTTTTTCTTGTTCTCTTTGGTTTTTTCTCTTCTTTTCTATCTTTTTTTTAATTTTTTCTTTGCTTTTTGTGTTTTTCTTTCTACTTTACTATACGTAATTTTTTCTTTTCTTTTTCCTTGCTTCCCGTGTTTTTTCGCCTGCTTTCAGTCTTTCTTTTGTGATTCTGCTCTATTATCTTTTTCTTTCTTTGTTTGTTTCTATACGAGAGGTTGCTCGCTTTTGAGTTTGTTGGTGTGGAATTTTTGATCATCTCATTTCTTTCTCTGCATTATTAGTTTGACTTCTTTCTCTCTTCTATATTCTTTCCTTTCTTTTTCTTGTTCTTTCTCTGCTCCTTTTTTCTTTTTCTTCTTTCTGTCTTTTTCTCTCGGTTTCGTTTTTCTGTTTCCTTTTCTCTGCATCTGCTCCTCTCTTTCTCTTGTTCTTTTTTGACCTCTCTGTTCTCTTTCTCTTTTTTCTTCTTGGTTTTTTCTCTATTTTTTTCTATCTTCTCTTTCCGGACCTTTTCTTTCTTCTTCTTTTTATTTCTTCTTTTTTCTCTCTTTCTTCTTCTTTTTATTTCTTCTTTTTTCTCTCTTTCTTTTTCTTTGTTTTTCTGCTTTCTCTTTTCTTCTTTTTTATCTATCTCTTTTTCTGTCTATTTGTCTTTCTTTTTCTGCTTCTTATTTTTTTCTTTTCCCTGTCTTTTTGATTCTTGTTTCTCTTCTCCTTCTTCTTCTTTTTTTGATTCTGTCTTTTCCTTCTATGTCTCTGGTTTTCGTTCTTCTGGAACCCTCTATCTTTCTGTTTCTTCTGTCTTTTTCGTTTTTTGTAAGTTTCTTTCTCTCGTTCTCTGACTGTGAAGCTTCCCTGGGATACTTTGCTAACCGGAGGGGCAATATCTTCTTTTGTGAGTGTGATGGATGATCTTCTTTTAAGGCATAAAGCTCGTATTTTGAGAATTGGTTGCCCTTGTTCTGTTTGCTTTGTTTTCTTTGTCCCTTTTTCTTTGTTTGCTCTTTTTTTTCTAATTCTGCTTTCTTTTCTTGTTGCTTTTATCTTCTGATTCTTCTCTTCTTTCCCTTCTTTTACTCTGTCCGCATTCTTTTCTTTGGTTTTTTCTCTTGTTTGTTTTCTTTTCTTGCTTTGTTCTTTTTGTTTTTTCTCTTTTTGCTTGTTCTTTTTTTCTCTTCTTTTTTTCTGATTCTTTGTGTTTTGATTCTTTCTCTTATCTTCTTTTTATCTTGTCTTTTTGGTCTGCTTCTTTTGGTTTTCTTGGGATTTTCTGTCTCTCGTTCTCATTCTTCTGTCTCCTTTTCTTATTTTATTCTCTTTTAAACTTTTCTTTTCTTTCTCTCTTTTTTTCCTATTTCTTGTTTTTCATTTTTCTTCGATCTTGTCGATCTAAGTCCTTTGGAACCTGTGGCCCTTGGTTTTCGTTTTTTTGGAACCTTTTGGCTTTGGTTCTCGTTTTTCTTTCTCTATCTTTTTCTTCTTTTTCTTGTCTCTCTTGTTGTCTGTCTTGTTTTCCATTGTTTTCTTTGTGACTTTCTTGTGTTTGTCTTTTCCCTTCGGTCTGTCGATCTCGGTTTTTTCGCACTCTCTCTCATTTCGGTTTCGTTCCTTTGGAAGTTTCGGCCTAAGGTAAGGGTTTTTGCACAATTTTTCTTTCTCTATTTTAAACTATCTCTCTTTCTTTTTTTTCTTTCTTGTTGTTTTTCTCTTCTGTCTGTTCTTTTCTCTGATTCTTTTTTGCTTTTTTTCTGTCTTGTTTTTTATTTCTTTCTTTTGCTCTTGTTCCCTTTTCTTCTTGTTCTTTTCTTTCTTCTTTTTTTGTTTTTTGCTCTTTCCTTTTTCTTTTCTCGATCTTTTTCTTTCCTATTTTTCTTGTTCTCTTTTCTTTTTGTTGTCTTTCTTCTTTCTTGTTTTTCTGCTTTTGCTTTCTTTTTTTTGTTCTTTGTTGTTTTCTCTGTCTCTGTTTTTTCTGCTCTCTTCTTTCTTTTTTGGTAGTTCTGGTTTTTCTTATTTGTTTTCTTCTCTCTCTGATTTTTTTTTGTTTTCTTTTTCGTCTGGCTTTTCTTTTCCTTTTTCTTCTCTATCTTCTTGTCCTTCTTTTTTCTTTCCCATGGTTCTTTGTTGTCTTAGTTCTTGTTTTCTTGCTTTATTTCTATCTTCTTTTTCCTTGTTCCTTTTTTTTTGACTTCCTTTCTTCTCTTCTTTGCTTCTTCTTTTTCCTTTCTCTTTCCTTTTTCTTCTTTTGGATTTCTTGTGTTGTTTTGGAATTTTTGTTTGGAAGTAGTTCTTTTCTCTTTCTTATTATTCTTTTCTGTCTTCTCTGTCCTTGCTCTCTCTTTCTTCTTCTTTTTCTTGTTCTCTTCCTTCCCTTTTTTTTTCTCCTTTTTTCTGCTTCTTTTTTTCTCTTTTATTGGAATTGTCTTTCTTTTGTCTTATTCTGTCTTTCTTTTCTCTTTTTACTTTTTCTGTTTTTGCTCTCTTTTTCTTTTGTCTCTTTGTGTTCTTTTTTCTTTTCTTTGTCTTCTCTTTCTATTTTGCTCTTTCCGGACTTTCTTCTTATTTTTATTTTGATTCTTTCTTTTGTCTTCTTCTTTTTATTGCTTTGTTTCTTTTTTTCTGTCTGGTTTTCTTGGGACTTTTTCTCTGTCTTTTTTGTTCTTCTTTCTCTTCATTTTTTCTCTTTTCCCTTCTTTTTTTTATCTTTCCTCTTATTCTGATTTGTTTTTTTTTCGGCCTCGGTCCTGGCCTCGTTCTTTTTTCTCTTCGTTTTTCTTTCCGCACTTTCTTTCTTTTCTTTGTGTTCTTTTTCTTCTTTCTTTTGCTCTCTCTCTTTCTTATTGTTTTTTTTTCTTTTTCTCCGCTCTTCTTTGTTTTTTTGTATTGTTTTTTCTTCCTGCTTCTTTTTTTGTTTCTCTCTCCTCTCCTTCTTTTTCTTGTTCTTCTTTGTCTGCTTTGCTTCTCTTTCTGTCTTGTTATTCTTTTTTTCTTTCAGAGATTTAGGTGTTGCATTTGTTTCTTAATAAAGTATCTGGTTTCTTCTCTTGTTTTTCTTCTCTGATCCTATTTTTCCTCTCTTCTTTTCCTTCTTCTCTCTTGTCTTTTTCTTTCCTTCTTTTCTTGTTCTCTTCTTT
>JAYMSL010000885.1:0-20006 GCA_036897195.1 Plantago coronopus
CGTTCGCACCCCGGTAGTAGTTTACGCGCCGTGTGCGTCCGTGATGGTTGCCTTTCCTTCCCCGAGGCCGAGCGCCAATCTCCATTCGCAACCAGGAGAAGGTATCCGTCAGAAGGGGATGGGACGGGTGTCCACACGGTGATTCCTCAGTTCAATAAGGCAAAGGGGATTTCAGCAAATGCAGGGGTTGGGAAGCGAAGAGGGAAGAATGGGAGCTCCAAGAAACTCACCGGTAAGAAACGTTCGCACCCCGGTAGTAGTTTACTCGCCGAGTTCGTCCGTGATGGTTGCCTTTCCTTCTCCGAGGCCGAGCGCCAATCTCCAGTCGCAGCCAAGCTTCACGGTGGCGGAATTGCAGGGAAGGCTCGAAGCTGTTGCTTTGGAGAGGGAAGTGGAGTTGGGCCAACTCCAGTCTCAAGCATTGGGGCTGAGCCCAATCACTGTAACACCCAGGGCCCAACTCTCAGCCTTGAGGCCCAGCGAACCCAATGCGCCAGTGCATCTCCGCATCCCAGTCCGCCAAATACAGGTACCAATCTCCAGTTCGCCAGTTCGTCGCTCAGTGCAAACTTTGCGCGAATTACCTCTGAATCGCGAGTCTTCTCCAATTCGCCGGCAGCCCATTCTAGCTCGAGAATCATCTTCAACTCGCAGGCTCAATCTGGAACGGGAGAACTTCCCGTCTCTAATTCCACCGCGTGCAAGACCAACAGTTTGGAGGGAGGAAGTTCTGAATCAACCTTTGGAGCTGCGCAGCTCGGTCCATCCTCTTCCCAGTGCTTCATCCCGTCTTTGGCCGAGTTACAGACAGAGGGAAAACAGAGCTCAAGTGGAAACTCAATCGCAGAAAAGGGAGGAGATCAATTCACAGGCAATCAATCCGCAGGTAAGTGTGACACCATGGTATGTGAGGGACGAAAGGGAGAGGAATTGCTGGGTCTTCAGGGCACGGTTTTCAGAGCCGTTGATTTTCAGGGTACCGAGCACGATTCAGATTTTGGAGACTCTGTATTGTCCCCAGTTGGACGAGGAGTCGCAGGGCAGGGAGTTGAACCATACTTGGACTCTTCGACCCATAACGGAGGGCTCTCCTCCGACTCTCTTTCCCGACAATGTACGAGGCGAGGTAGAGAGGAGACGAACAACTCCGCAAACTCCGGAGTGGACTGCCTTTCTTGACTCTTTAGCTATGAAGATTTTCTTCTGGAACGTTAGGGGTGGAGTGCGTGGGGATGTTACGACACAGCTTATGGACTATGTGAGATTATTTAATCCTGTCTTTGTAGCTGTTGTTGACACTAGAACTTCTACTGAAAGTTCAGAATCTGTTATTCGTGCCATGAGGAATGCTGACTATCCAAACCAGCATATTGTTCCTTCTGTTGGATAGGTTGGGGGTTCTGGTTTTTCTGGAATGATAATAGGGTTGCTGTTGAAATTCGTAGTTCGATGGAAAGGGTTTATAATCATGTTCTGCATTTTCGAGGCAGGGAGACGCCTCTGATGGTTTCGTCTGTTTACAATTATCCTCAACCGGGGCGTCAACAGCAGGTATGGGATTATCTTAAATCTTTAAGCACCTCTGTTTCTATGCCTTGGTTAGTTGGTGGTGATTTTAACTGTATTTTGAATTACGCGGAAAAGCTGGGAGGGAGGCGTTTTAATTGGAATCGTATTGCTAGATTCAGAGATTGCCTGTTTGATAGTAAATTGCAAGATTTAGGTTTCTGTGGTTCTTCTTTTACCTGGATTAACAAGCGTTTCGCTAGTGATTTTATTTGCGAACGATTAGACAGAGCTCTAGGTAATGATGATTTGCTTCGCTTTGTCCTAATGTGATTGTTCGTCATCTCCCTTCGAGTGTTTCGGATCATGCTGCTCTTTTGGTGGATTTAAATTTAGATATGCGTATAAAATCTCGTATTTTTCGTTTTGAAAATGCTTGGTGTTTGAATGATGAATTTGTTCGGCATTTTGAATTATTTTGGAACCGTTGGCGGGGGGATTCTAGTTCTTTTACGGGTTTCAGTCGAGATTTGGCGCTTTGTGTGAAATCCTGGCTACGTACGGCATTACATGACATTAACAAAGACATTAGTAGTTTCTCGAATATGTTGGATAATCTCTATTATCAAATTCCTCGTGATCCAACCTACTTTGGGCACCTTTTTCAAAAAGTCAGTACGTCTCTTAACCTCCTTCGCCGCCAAAGGAGAGAATTTTGGGCTCAACGCGCTAAACAGTGCTGGGTTTCATCTGGTGATGCCAATACGAAATTTTTCCACGCTTATGCTTCGTGTCGTCGACGTATGAATTTTATTCATGGCATTCGTCAGAATGATATCTGGATTACTGATCCTTCTCTAATGTTGAACGAGTTCTATAATTTCTTTAGAAATCAATCGTTTACCACTAGTCCCCCAGACGTGTCTTTTGACGATCTTTCTGTTCCTCAGTTGTCTGAGGGGGATTGTGCTCATCTTTTAACTCCCATTACGGATGATGAAATTAAACTGGCAGTGGATTCTATTGGGTCTGATAAGGCTCCTGGGCCTGATGGTCTCACTGCTGGTTTTTTCCAGAAGTTTTGGTATCTTGTTGGATCCAAGGTGTGTGATATCGTTCGTGCTTTCTTCGAGAAAGGGGTCATTGATCCTTCTCTTAATGAAACCCTTTTGGTTTTAATTCCTAAGGTGGATAATCCTAGATCTCCTGTGCATTTCCGTCCTATCAGCTTATGTAACGTCAGTTACAAAATCATTACTAAGGTTATGGTGCACAGAATGAGACCTCTTTTGAATAAAATCGTCTCGCCTTTTCAGAATGCGTTTGTGCCAGGTCGTTCTATTGCAGATAATATCATGCTTGCACACGAGCTGCTACACACTATGCACAGGAAGAAGAAATCTAAGAATTATTTTATGGCCCTGAAGCTGGATATTGCAAAGGCGTATGATCGCTTGGAGTGGCCTTTCTTGAGGGCTACTTTGTTGAAATTTGGTTTTCCTCTGCAATGGGTTCAGTGGGTTATGCGTTGCGTGACTACTTGCTCTTTTCGAGTTCGGGTCAATGGCCAATTTTCTCCTATCTGGTCTTCATCTAGAGGGCTTCGACAGGGAGATCTGATCTCTCCTTACTTGTTCATCCTCTGTCAGGAAATGCTTATTCATAAGCTGAATAAGGTTGTGCATCTAGGCTCTTTTGATTGCCTGCTTGGAGCTCCGTCAGCTCCAAAGATCCCAATTCTTTGTTTCGTGGATGATTGGATGGTTTTCTGCAAAACTAACTCTAAATCTCTGAATACTCTTCGGGATGTTTTGAGTTGGTATGAATGTTCTGCAGGCCAGGCTATTTGCTGGGATAAGTCTCGCGCTTTGTTTTCTCCTAACACTCCTTGTCACCGGAAACAAGAGCTTTTAAGCCTGCTTGGTGTTACCCCGAATAAGCGTTTGGACAAGTATTTGGGATTGCCATTTATGTTGGGTAGGGGAAAGCAGGATTTTTTCAAGCATATTGTCAGTCGTGTTCAGTCACGCATTGGTCTTTGGTGCAATAAATTTTTATCGTATGCGGGTCGTAACGTTCTTGTTCAATCTGTCACTTCTGCTATCCCTGCGTATGCTATGTCTGTTGCTCGGATCCCTAAAGTTTGCTTGGCTCAAATCGACTCTTTACAGAGGCGTTTTTTGTGGGGTCCAAAGGAGGGATGCCGTGTAGTTGCAAAAGTTGCATGGTCTCAAGTCTGTCAGCCTAAACGCTTAGGAGGGCTTGGAATTCGCAACTTGGATTCGGCGAACACGGCATTTTTGTATAAGCTTTTGTGGAAATTGTTTTCTCAGCCGGATTCTCTTTGGGCTTCCTTCTATAAATCTAAATATTTTCGGGAGTCTGATCTCTGGAATGCCAAAGAAAAGTCGACCAATAGTTGGTTTTGGAAGAATTTGATTAGATTGCGTGACGATTTTCGGAGGCTGTTGATTTGGAGGGTGGGAAACGGAAGATCGATATCGGTTTGGAACGATTGCTGGCTTTCTCCTGTTCCTTTGCGGAATTATGTGGTTGCCGTTGACCCGTTTTTTGAACATCTGCGTGTTTCTGATCTACGTCTGAATAATGGTTCTTGGAACTGGGACTTCTTGACTTTCTTATTCCCGGCAGAAATTGCTCAAGCTGTGCAAGGCATTCCGTTAGCGCAAGTTTCTCAATCGGATCAATTGATGTGGAGTGGGACGCGGGATGGTAGCTTTTCTGTGAAAAGTGCCTATAATACCTTGATTAATCAGGGGTACCGAGGACCGGTATGGCCGTGGTCTAAGGTATGGTCTCTATCTACTCTACCTAGAATCCGATTCTTTCTCTGGCTGGCTGTGCATGATCGTCTGCCAACTCGTAAACGTTTATTTGCACATCAGACGGTTGATAACCCCCTTTGTCCGCTTTGTCTGCAATCTGACGAATCTTTGGATCATCTGTTGTTACGGTGTTCAAAATTGGAGTTCTTTCGGCAAGTCTTTTTCCCTGCTCTTTCGGATTCCTTGGCTTGGCCAACTGCGTTTTTCACTTTCTCGACTAATTCTTGGAATCAGTTACCCTCGCTATTGGGTGTTGGATAATTTTGTCTGCCCGTAACGACCTTTTGTTCCGTAACAAAGACTTGAAGATGTCCGAGTTGCTCTTTCGCGCTATGAGTACTCTTTCTGCTTCGGGCCCCACTCCTAAATCAAGTCCTAGCATTGTTGTACATTGTGTTTGGGATAGACCTCCGCATGGATTTGTATGCATTAACACTGATGGTTCTTCTCTTGGCTGTCCGGGTCCGAGTGGAATAGGATGTGTTTTCCGATCTGACTTGGGGGTTTTTCTTCGGGCTTGTGCGGGATATATTGGGATTACGGATAATCATACTGCTGAACTTTGAGCTATTAGATTGGGACTTCTTGAAGCTTGTAAAATGAAGATATCATGCTTGATCATCCGTACTGATTCACTTTATGCTTTTCAATGTCTCTGTAGACGGGTGACCCCACTACGTCAGGCGCAGGCGCTGCTGCGTGATATTCAGACGTTGGCTCGCTCTTTTGCAGATCTCAGGGTACAGATGGTGTGTACAGGGAAGGTAATTCGGTGGCAGATTCGCTAGCCAAGTATGGTAGTACGTCTCTAGTTTCTTCTGGTTGTGCTTCGGTAGTAGCTTGGGATCGCATCCCTGTTTGGCTTCGGCTTTGTTTTCATAAGGAAATGACTGAGGGAGCCAGGGGCGGACCCAGGAATTTGTTCGACCCTGGGCTGATTTCTGTAACTACAAAATGAATTTTACTTACATAGTGACGTGGTTCATATTCGAATAATGTTAAGATGACAAGAAAAGAAGAGAAGTTAAACTAAGAAAAATAAAAAGTAAAAATGAAAAGTTAAGTAGTATTAAGAAGAAAAAAGAGAGAAGTTAAATAACTCTAAAAGTAATAGAACAAAAAATAGAAGTTAAATGATACTAAGAAAAAAAAAAGAAGTTAAATGATACTAAGAAAAAAAAAGAGAAGTGAAATAGCACTAAAAAACAAGTAAAAATAAGAAGTTAGCACTAAGAAAATTTTTAAATATAGATAACACTAAGAAAAACAAAAAACAAATAAAAATGAGAAGTTAAGTGGCACTAAGATAAAAAAAAAAAGACAAAAATGAGAACAGCAGGATTCGAACTCAGGTCGGGTAGAAAGAGAACAAGAGACGTTGCCAACTCGGCTACAAGAATCATATTGCTATTTATTTGTTCTGGACATTAATAACCAATATAAATATATATAAATTTTTTTTTTTTTGGGAAAATTTCGGGGGCACCCCGGGCTGAAGCCCGCCCCAGCCATGGGCTGGGTCCGCCCCTGGTGGTACTACACTTTTTTGCTACCAAATACCAAAAAAGTACCAAAGGTGCGGTCAACCTTTTATATAATCCTACTCAACATCATACAACACCACTTCCAAGCCCGATGGGCTTCATCACTTATAATACCACTGGTCAAAACCCCAATCGATTGGTGTTGTTACCAAACGATACCTTATGAGAGGACGAGGAAGTGTAGTTCATAATAATTCTAGCCGTTGATGATTTGATATAGCCAGAGCTCATCCTGCCAGAGCAATTTCTGTATTTCCTGTTGTACCCTTTTCATGAAATGGAAATAATTCTCCTGTGAAAAGTAATCAAATCATGTCTTAACCAAGTAAAGATATTCTGGATCTCAAAAAACCCACCTAATAATATCATAATATGCGATGTTATTAATATAATGTCCAATGTTACTAATATTACTAATATGATAACATATTAGTAACAATGAACATTGTATTGATAACATTGTATATTATGATGTCATTAGGTGGTATTTTTAAAAAGTCCACAAATAAGATAACATATTAGTAACATTGCATATTATATTTATAACATTGCATATTATGATGCCAGTAGGTGGTCTTTTTGAAAAGTCCATAAATAAGTGGTCTTTCCCAAGTTTTTCTCATGTAATATACAGAGTGTTTGACACTTGGGTAGTGAGTTGGATTAAATCCCTAACTCAGTATTACAATAAAATTTGTGATTGACATTGAATTAATGTTAAGACATTTACTCAATTTTAACATACTCAATACTTCGCTATTCTTGATCAATTAAGAAATTGCGATAATTTAAAAATATAATAGAGTACCAATCAGTCTAGTAGTCCAATGGGCATTTCACCATAGTATATGCACCACGAATGAATCATCTGTTCACTTGACATTTATAATTTTCAGTCGGATAGGCTTCCAATAACAATTGTACAAGTCAGGGCTTCATATATGAACTACTTTTCAATCTCAGATGTTTGTGATGATCACTTTATGCGACCGGCAGTCCGCCACCATGCATGTTATGTAGTAAGATAACATAATGTTTATCTTTTCTTGATGGTGTTAAAATGAATGAATGAAGTAAAGTAGAAAATTATAAGTAGGAAGAAGATCACACCGCCGATTCAACAAATGAGGGAGGAATACGTATACCGGTGATGTTGGACGTGCATAGCAGCAGCAATAGTTTATATCAGCAATATCCATATTTGGCTTCATTCCTTTGCATCCCTCCAAAATTTCCAGTTTCCTTTCTCACCACTCATCCTCAACTTGTTGTGATCCGCCATCTCTCAACTTCAGATCGATCACAATGTTTAAACTAGTATTATTATATCATGTTCTAACCATTTTTACATGTCATCGAGAGATATATTTCCAATATTCCAACAAACAAGGGTCGAGTACATCTCTTTCCGAATACTGTACAATTGTTTTTTACCTCACGTATGTCATATGTAAGTAACCGTTGTAACTATCTGATTGTGGTTTAGTTTAATATGGGACTCATAATTCCAGCAACTTTCAATTCCTGACTATACATATCTAGATTTCAAAGGACATCACTCAATAACAACATAATCAACCAAAATAGGGAAAATAAGGCATGATCATCACTAAGGCCAACTTAATAGTCTGGAAAATTCGAAGATCATCAATAAGGCAGTTGATGCTAAGCTCAATTTGTACATATTTACGTAAATTAATAAAAACTTTTGCCGTTTCAAAAAAAAAAAAAAGAAAAAAAAGAAGGCCAACTAATTGAATTAGATATAAGGAAATTATAAGGATGGCGAGTGGTACGGATGCAGGAGTCGTAAGGAGAGGTTAGAGGTTCGAGCTCCGCAGAGGTATATTAGGTAGGAATAATACAGGAGTAGGAGTAGATTAGTTGTTAGATTTGCAGCTTCAAAAAAAGAAACATATAACATGACGTGCAAGTAAATAAAGATAATATGAATTGCAAATCGGGTATATGTTTAGACAATTTACATAACATAATCGAAACACTTCACCAATTAATCTTTTACACACACATCATTGTAACTCTACCCAAATATCCTTGCCAAACGACTAAAGCATGGTTACTTTTTACAGGCTATACTGTTATGTATGAATAAGTTAAACTTCGATTAGAGACCTAAACGTATTATCCAAACCAAAGAAGAAAGTAAGGTTGTGGCCGAGCCCCGACACGGAAGATTGTTCCGAGCCTAGTGGGCTCGAGCCTGTGCCAATATCTGAAATACTTAGTCCACTAGGTACAAGATACATCGGGGCTCGGGCACTAAGTCATGTGACTGACCGTAAGGATTGGTCAAGAGCCTAGGTCCAACCAGAACTCTGTTCTCCAATAGGGAAAATTACATGAGCGCTCGGAAAACCTCATCCGTAGATGGTTGTGACCGAGCGTGTGACCTTCACGAGCTCCTGGACACTTGTCAGTTCAAGAGTTAGTCCCTGGATTTGAGGACGTACCTTCCTGGATTTAAGGAACTACCCTCCAGAAAATCATGGTATGTACCACTCATACCCATATAAATAGTCCACTGACATATTCATAAATGTAAGTCAAATCATATTTTCATATTATTACTGTAACCTAGCACTCGGGAGGTCCGAGCTCTTAGCCTTGGTCAACCTACTCGAGCATTAATTCCTACTCTGGTATCCTTGGTAGACCGGTTATAAAAGACTCCCCCCCCCCTCTTTATTTTCAGGATCGAAAGCCGCACTTTCGGAAAATAGCCCAAGGAAGTCAAATGCTCGAAAGCTGCAAGATCAGGAGATTATTGTTAGGTTTATGTGATTGAATTAGGATCAAGTATTAATATACCATTAGCTTGATTTTACCCTCATCATATACAATGTTATAACAAAATTCCATTAGTTGCATGTCGAATGGTTTAACAAAATTCTAAATTGGTTTCATTAGAATTTTAAATGTGTGTATATTAATTTATCATTTTAACATAAATTAAGAAAAGTGTGTAAAATAATTGAAAGATGTTATAAATCTCGGACGTTATTAATTAAAATTGTAAGAAAGTAAACACTCGGGAGGTGTCGAGAGGGAATTGATTTAGCAAGTGCTTGAAGACGAAGAATAACTCAAATGTGATGTAGTTATATTTAATATGAAAACTCCAACATAATTATATAGAAAAATGTCAAATAATATATAAGTATTCCAATAAATATTACCAATGCCCCAAACACGTATATTTTTCCACCTACATCAATTCAAACAAAAGACGTTAAGTTCCACATGCGTTTACACGAGGGGTCACGAATTCAACACTCACCATTCGCACCTAAAAATTATGAACCCACCAAGAAACATGTGTGGCATTCCACTGGCACGATGCAACACTTACTAACATCGGGACACGAGTCAAGACTCACCTAACGAACTTCGTAATAACTTTTTTCTTTTTCCTTTTTCACTTTCTTTCGAAAATGTCACGTCATAGATGAAGCAAATTGATTATTTACTATGTAGTATCACTTCTATTTACATATATAGCTAATAAAACGGTTGGTAAAAGTTGCATCTCATTTTTTAAAGATACAACATAAATGAAATTAACATTGCCCTAATAAAATAAATCCTAAACACCCAAACAACATACATCAAATTTCAATATCTTTTCACTATACAAGAGATCAATCGTGCGAACTACCAAAATTTTGCAATTGATGATCATACATTCAAGAGGTAATTTCTCTTATCAAACTTTTCACTTGAGATACAACAACGGTATCACAAAATTATTAGTGAACGAATTTACATAAGTGCCTATAATGTGTCGAACTTAATATTATTAGTTTTACTTTTACCGTAATGGTGACAGCAGTAAAATAATAGTGGCTGGATTGGATGAAAATGTGAAGGGGAAAAGGACGACCGGCTGCCCGGATGTTTCGCAAGCCAGGCTAGGTGCAGCAGACAAATTTTCCTTCAGCGCAGAGCCAAAAAGTCCTCTCGTCTCCTCCCCAATTTACAAATATTAAAAATTACTTTTCACCCCCATTTTTTATTCCGAATTCAAAATTTAACCCTTTTCACATTCATTTTTCTTCCAAAACAGCCCATAAACAATACACCTCTCCCTCTGATTCTACGCCGAATGGCAGACTGAACCGCCTCTCCTTCCCCATTATATTCCTCCACCTGCTTCCTTTCTCTCACTTCTGTTACTCTGCCTTTTGTTTTACTCTCTTCTTCCTCTTCCCTTTAATACCAACGCCACCTTTCTTTGCTTCATTCATACTTTTTTCACCTTTCATGGATTTCAGTTTCTGTTCCAGTCTCTTCTCTAATGCTGGATAATCATCCATCAGGTACTTTCAGAACCTCCTCATTTTCTGTTATATTGTAATCTTTCTGATATCCTGTTCGAACGAGTGGCAAATAATCATTTGTTTAGTAGTAGAACAGTGCGTTAAGATGCGCGACTTGCACTGTTTGATTAGCTCACATCTCAAGTTTTACAATTTTGCTTGTTCTTGATAAACTTTCCATCTTGGCTAGTTGGTAACTTGGTATCTGAATATCTGATCCTCTTGTGTTTCTATGTTAGGCCTCATTTGAAGTGAAGAAGATTTGCTGCTACTATTCTGTAGTCTGTACTGTATTATTTTGAATTGAAGAAGTTGTATCATCAGAAATGGCACCTGAAAGCAATAACAACTGGCTATCATTCTCACTCTCATCAATGGAAATGCTGAACAACTCTTCAGTTGCTGCATCGTCAGTAGTACCAAACTCAGCTGATTCACACCATTACTACTCCTTTGCCGATAACTTCTATGCCACTGGTATATATGCACTGTATTTATTTTCCAACAAATTCAATTATTACATCATTAACTTGACTGCTTGCAATTACACCATCATTTCTTTTGGATTTTTCCTTGACTGAATATGCTTAAAACCCTCCATGTTTCCGTTGGTTTGCTTACCCAAACAAGTTTGAATAACACCTGCATAATGACAAACCATTACACCCGTGTAGTTTTCATTCCCAATACACCTTCCATCCACTCACATTTTCTTTGCTAAATTCCTCTTCATTCAGTTACATTTATTTATATAAATCTTACAAAATGTTTTAAAAATCATCCCAATCTTTACTTCTCAGGTTGGCCAAATCAGAAAGCACACACCATGTATTCAGAAACCAGCACACAAAACCACCATGACCAGGCCGCGGCCATGTACGGCGGCTACATGCAGCCGTCGCCGAAGCTGGAGGATTTTTTCGCTGGTGGTGACTCGACGGAGACTCAGGACTCATCCTTGACTCACATGTACGACCACCACCAGGCTGTCAACGGTGGGGGGTACTATGATCAGCAGGATCTGAAGGGGATGAGTGGGTTTCAGTCTTTTTCGGCGAACTCGGGGTCGGAAGTGGATGACTCGGGCTTTGCGGGTCAGACTCAGTCACCCGGTGAGTCCGGGAGCGAGTTGGTGGCTTACTCATCTCACTGTCACCAAATCAATACTGTTGCTGCTAGTAATGGTTTGTCACTTGGAGTTAATGTTAATAATAATGTTAACACCAACAGTAATAATCATACTGCTAGTAACAGTAACAATGATGGATTAATTGTTTCTTCAAGTAATAATCATCATCAAAATAATAATAGCAATGAGAAAACTGCTATTGTTGCTGTGGAATCCGAGAGTTCGAAGAAAATTTCAGATACTTTTGGTCAAAGAACTTCCATCTACAGAGGTGTTACTAGGTAAATTCTCCCCTTCTTTTTTAGTTTCGATAAAATTATTGTGTTACACCGTTTATCTTCATACACAAGATACTTATATTATCAACTATTTTAACCTTAAGTATCGTAAATTAAATTAAGTTGAACTGAATAGTTGATGTTGGGATGGAACAGACATAGGTGGACAGGGAGATATGAAGCGCATCTTTGGGATAACAGCTGTAGAAGAGAGGGTCAAGCAAGAAAAGGGCGTCAAGGTACAATCTTTGATTTGATCCTGCAAAAATTCAAGTACTTTTTTGAAGAATAATAACAATTCTTTTATTCATTCATTCTCTTGAATTGGATTTTATCTGGAGTAAATTGTGAAAAGGATGTGTAATAAGTGTATGAGACAAGGACATAGGGGGTCACAGGTGGTGTGACAAGTTGGAATAGTGAAAAAGATTTGAATTTGTTATGACTTGATTGACTAGATTTTGTGTCCTTTTTCTTCTAAATATTTTGCTGCTAAATGTCTTTCAATCTTGCACAGATTTGATACAATGGGCCGCCAATTTCTATAGTTTTACTGTAAATCTATAGAAATTACTGTAGAACTTTTACATGTTGGTCTGTATTTTGAATACAAGTCCATGAGATATTCAGCTTTCATGATGTATATTATTGATAGATGGCATCTACTAAATGAGCAGTACTTTGAGCTTAACAAGTCTGAACACTAGTGCCTGAAATTCTGATATTTCATCTTGCTAGCTTTTACTTTTACTTTCTTTCCTTTTCTTTTCTGAGACTGGGGGAGTTTGTTTGTTTGACCAAAGCAGCTGCACATGAAAGTGGAATTTATATTAATGAGGCTTGTGCCCACCTTATTTTCTGGAATTCCCACCTTTCTTCAAATAGACTTGATTTTAAAATAAATAAATATGTATAAAATAGAGGTTTGAAACTTGAAAGTTGTTTGAGTGATGCTTTATTGTGGACATAAGGCATTTGTGATTTTTCTGGACATGATGCAATTAATCTGTAACGCGAACCTGACTGTCTGAGGGTATTGGTTAAGTCGAGAATGACACGACATGGGTTCCATGCTCAATCATTGTGCTGATGTGTATTTGTGATTTTGACTGCGTGTCGTTTTCAACTTTTACGCTTTGAACGGTTCCTCATTGGATGCGTAGCTAGATTAAGATGTGTAAACTCATTTCACGGAACGGCTTAGAAATGAAGAAGATTCTCTTATAGGAACTTTTGAACAACTAAATTTTGTAATCTGGTATAGGTCTATTCGTTACTTGTTTTGTCCAGTTATTCTGGCTCTGTGTTTGTTTGCGTCGACTTTTTCTTTATTGTATGATTGTGAATTCCACTACCACGTTGCTGATGAGTTCTGCCTTTTTGCATGAATTGCTGTCATTTTTCCTGGACATGGCTGAAATTTGACCTTTCTTCAGTTTACTTGGGTAAGTAATTGTATACCTCTCCTTCGTCTATGCATGTGCAGCTTAACTATTCTGTTCCGGTTATTAATGGCTAAAGTCTATGGAATGTGCAGGTGGATATGACAAAGAAGATAAGGCGGCAAGGGCGTATGATTTAGCTGCCCTCAAGTACTGGGGTCCTACTGCGACCACTAACTTTCCGGTAATGCACAATTCTTACAAATAGCATCTTGTCGTCTAATTTGGTTAGTCGTGGCCGTTCCATATACGTCATCTTATTTAATTTCTGAAATTTCACTTTCAGATTTCAACTTACTCCAAGGAAGTGGAAGAGATGAAACATGTGACCAAGCAAGAATTCATTGCATCGCTCAGAAGGTTCGAAAACTCCATTCAGAATTAGTATCTGTATGCTAAACTATCTGCTCTTATTAGGTCAACGATTTTGGCCATACCATATTCTAACTTGATGTATTCTGCCTACAGGAAGAGTAGTGGTTTCTCAAGGGGAGCATCCATCTACCGGGGTGTAACTAGGTACAAACTTGTGGACTGAACATATGCTTTATTGTTTTGGACAGTCATGTGTCACCATTCGCACCTTTGGATATCTTTTCGCCACTAACTGTTATTAACTCATGCAGGCATCACCAACAAGGTCGTTGGCAGGCTAGGATTGGCCGTGTTGCCGGAAACAAAGATCTCTACCTAGGCACTTTTGGTAAGTGATGTTAGTAAATATGAATTGTTCCATGTCTCTTATTTGCTTTCTATCCACAGATTAGAAATTGAATCCTCGAGCTTTTTTTTTCTTTTTCTAGACAATGTCAATTTGATCGTAACTGAACAGTACGGTGGACTAATATTTGTATGCTAATTCTTGCAGCGACAGAGGAGGAAGCTGCAGAGGCGTATGACATAGCTGCGATCAAGTTCAGGGGAATAAACGCTGTCACCAACTTCGAAATGAACCGCTATGACGTCGAAGCCATTTCCAAAAGCCCCCTCCCCATCGGTGGAGCTGCAAAGCGTCTGAAAATTTCCCTAGAAAACGAGGAGAAGCAGCTAGCATTGGGCAGCAGTGTCCAAACGCCATGCAGCAACATAAGTTTCTCCTCAATCCAACCTTCTAACATCCCGTGTGGAATCCCATTCGACAATGCAGCACCTTACTACCACCAGAACCTCTTCCATCACTACAACCAACAGAATGGAGCAGACTCGTCCACCTCGGTAACGCCCATGAATCTGTTACCACCACCGGGGGAGTTCTTCATTTGGCCTCAGCAGAATTATTAACAACAGCAACATTAATAGGGCGTAATAGGGGTAAGCGACTAATGTTATGATGTAAAACTGATGTGTTTTCGTTCGTTCGTTCATCTGACCCGCTAAGCTTGTAGGATTAGACTGTTTTAAAAGGGGGCTGGCACATAAATGGTACTGATGATGGATAAGAAGGATAGAAAGGCGTTCTTTTGGGGGTTAGTTTTTTAATTTAATAGTAGAAGCTGGATTATGATGTAAAATGTAGCTTCTGTTTAGACTCTTATGTATCGGCTGGAGCTTCGGGAATGGATTAATTTTCAATCGGTTTTCCATTCCCAGAAGATGTTGCTCCTCTGTTCAGTCGATTTTGCTCGATTAACCATATAAAAATCATACAAATTACCATCTTACTTGTCCCGATTCTCTTTCTTGCTTACTTGTCCGATCAACGGAATATGAGATGTTAACAACAGTGCGATGCTCTTGCTTCTAGCATCCTAGGAACCTGCTTGGTTAAGCTGTAAAGTGATTCAGAATTCATATGTAGAGTTGGAGAAATTATGACAAACTAGACTAAGAGTACAATACCGGGTTTTGATGTTCATCTTTTGGGACTACATAAGGACTTGCTAAAGATCCATTAGGGGCCTTCTAGTTAAGGTAAAAAGGCCATTTTCGAAAAGGTCATCGATTTGTTTGGAAAAGAGCCATTAGCATCTACCAAACTGTTAATTGAGTTCCGAGCTCCAACATTCGAATCAAAATGACATCTCGTGCAAGAACAGCTAGTCGAAATGATAGTTTTTAACGCATTTAATCTACTGCTACGAAGTTTTCATATCCATACAACATGGTGTCAAAGCCTAAAACACATTACATAGGATTGATCATCAGATACAAATCAATGAATCACACAATCAAGTCAAAACCGCAAAAAAAACAAACTAACGGGCCTCTATCCCAAACGGCCCAAACCAGCACGGGCCTCTTCGAAACCAGGCTCAACACCCAAAGCCTTCTCAAACGCAGTCTTGGCCTCATCCCTCATCCCCTTAATCTCATAACACTGGCCCAACAAGCAAAACGCCTTTGGATTCTCCTCACTCAGCCCAACGGCCTCAACCAGGTCCTCAATCGCCGAGTCAACTCGTCTCTTCCGATTCAACTCAACCAGCAGCTCAGCCCTCTTAAATAGCGCATCCCCTTTCTCCGTACCGGACAGCATCTTCACCGCCGGGGGAGACAGAGCAGTATCAAGTGACTTCAGCGCGGCGGACTTATGGCCCATGATAATTTGGGCCATGGCCTTGAGGATGTGGGCCGCAGGGTCCCTTGGGTCGATCGCGATGGCCTGGTCGGCCTCGTTTACGGCGGACTTAGCGAGGGTGACGGAGGTGGATTTGGATTTGGTGGATCGGGCGCGGGAGAGGAATTGGGCGCCTTTGATGAAGTGGCGGTGGGATTGGTTGGATGAGGATCGGAGCTTGGAGAAGGCGCGTTTGGGGAGGGTTTGGAGGAAGTAGAATAGTCCGACGGTGAAGATTAGGATTATTGCTTGGAGAAGGGTGTCTTGTTCCATCGGAAGTGGTGGTGGTTGACGGTGGTTCGAGGTGGTTTTGAGTTGTTGTAGTGGGTTCGTTTATTTTGGGATCAGATATGGTTGAGCAGCTTGAGCTCCAGTCGACTGAGTTTGGTGCGGGGCCGGCCGGACTGTTAATTGTTTTTCAATTACTATTGATGTACTGTACTACTTAAATTTTGTAAACTGAATTAAATTAAACATAAATGAATTTGTAAAATCGCTTGAAGCCGAGTGGTTAGCTGAGAAATATCTCAACTATTGAGATTTGGAATGTATTTGATTATGTATTGATACCAGAATTGTTGGTGACGAAAAATCTAACTTTATTAAGGATGCGGATTTTGAATGCCCTTGCTTTCGAAAATTAAGGGTCATTTCCAATTTGTGCATCACATACCAGATCATTAGTGTTGGACGTATGTACATGATTTACAAAATTCTTTTTTTTTGGTATTTACGAAACTCTTTTTCAGTTTTCAAAGCGCCAAAACAAGGATTAATAATAGTTCCTCATTTCCCCCCGAAGTGTTTACTTGGATATATACGGTGATTCACTACTTTTCCATTGCAAAAGACTATATGGTAACAAGAGGGAACAATAATAATCAATTTACAACATGAGCAAACAGCAACAAAACACAACAACAAAAATATATTACAGTACAATGATCCATTGTTCAGTTTGCAGTTCCACTTCTTTCTTCCTCAATGACCTGTAATACTAGGCTAGTAACAACAGAACACCAAAAAACTCTTGAACTCAGAAAGACTCTTTGCAACAACATTACCCTTAAATTAGCTAATGGAAATAAATCATGAGTGTCATTTTCCTCAAAGCAGCATTGTTCACTGCAGGACAGACATATCATAGTATAGACTACGGATCTTTGTACATATTTTAGTTGAATGAGGCTGCTGGGCTCACCGGAGAAGAAGAAAAGGTTACTCCATGACAAGTTCCATGTGCCGATTCAAGTCGTTTAGGTAGTTAGTTGAGGTGTATTCATCCAAGTCACAGGTATCCAGGATCAACGCTCTTCCGCTCATTTTTTGCTGTTTCATCTCTACGCCTTCATTTTCGCCTTTCAACAACTGAACCACCTGTAAAGCCAACAGTTTGAGGGATATTAAGGCATTTCATCTAGCAGAGTTCATTTTGAAGCATGACAGAATTGAAAGAGTTGAGTATGTACTCGGCTCATGTTGGGCCGTAAATTGGGCAAGTGATGTATGCATGATGAGGCCGTGTACATGGCACGCTTCATTTCTGTTACGTCGTAGGTCTCTCCTAACCGAGGATCTGCTATTTGCTTGATATCGTTTTTCTCCAAAAATGGTTTTGCCTGCAGTTGTTGCAAGGAGAAAAGATTCAAACTCTGGGGTAGAAAGAAGTACTAAGTACTACTAACATCTAGTAGGCTAGTACTTCACTAGTCTTCATGAGACAAAGATCTTACCCACATCACAAGGCTTTGTCTACTTGAATCAACTGCTCGACGACCAGTTATGAGCTCCAGCAACAAAACACCAAAGGCGAATACATCAGTCTTCTCATGAACGATTCCATGCATGAAATACTCAGGAGCCATGTACCTGATCTCAACACATGTATAGATCTTAGCACATGAAGAATAAATTGTAAACAAAGTGAAGCTGTATAATAGATACCCGAATGTGCCTTCTATTGGAGAAACAACGTGATGAGCCCATTTCTCTGGAAGCCATTTTGCGAGTCCAAAATCAGATATCTGCATAAGAAACACAAGGTTCAACCAGGGACTCCTTAGTAAACAACAATACACTCAAAGAAAGACGGTCTCTGTTGCTACCTGAGCTTCGTAATCTTCAGAGAGAAGTATGTTCGAGGCTGTTATGTCTCTGTGAACTATACGCCTTTGACAGTAACAGTGCAAGTACTGTAATCCATCAGCTACCCCAACCGCTACTTTATACCGTGTTGCCCATTCCAAGTTCATTTCCGAGCCTGAGAATAAATACCTAATTCATCAAACCAAGTCTAGTAGACTGCAGTGTAGTTATAATTAGTCCATAGCATCTAACTAAAACTTCTTCCGCATTGCATATAGCCTACACGTTACGTATATGAATCCAGTCTAAGTAAAATATCTTCCTTTTCGAGTGTCTATTCATTGTTCGTCTTCTTAGCTTAGTTCTCAAATTTAAGTCTTATTTCTATATACTGCATCACATATTATAATAACCAGGATTTTACTTCGCTGCGCAGATAAAGGATCACCGTGTAATATGGTAGCAAGGCTGCCATGAGGAAGAAACTGGAGGACAAGGTGCAAGCCACCATCCGCGCTAAATCCAATCAATTTAGCAGCGTTTGGATGGTCGATGTGAGCAATTATCCCGAGCTCAGATAAGAAGTCTCCGACTCTGTCCTCGTCGTTCTTGTTTTCCTTAATAATCTTTTTAACAGCTACAACTTGACCATCTGATAAGAACCCTCTGTACACTTCTGCATGTCCTCCTTTCCCAATCAACTTATCTGATCAAACAAGCAAAGCCTTTGAGCAAACAGTTTACAGATAAAACAGTACAGAGCTGGAAACCTATCAGACACTTATTTTGTCCCAGAAACACATGATTAAGAATTTAAGATTAGAATTCCAATCCTAGACAAACATAAAAGTCTTCAGTTAAGATAAAGATCAAGAACAAAAGTTAAACTAAAGTTCTATGATCATGACTTCTGAGTTCCAATCAAGTTTTGGACATTTAGCAGAATGAGTCAGCTCATCCTTTAATATCCCAACTACTCAAACTTGAAAACTAGTGTAAAAGTCCATTGTACTACATTTAAATTCCTGTAGAGAGCCTAATTTTAAAGTAAACTTCAACAATTTACAAATACTGGTCAGTTGCAAAACTGACTTTTTTAGGTATTCAGAGTTTTAAACATTGGAAAGAATGGATGGATTAAGTTGGCTGCTAACCAGATTATTACATTCTCAATAAAGGGATTATAAAATATAAGATCAGGATTAAGAGTCAAACATAGCAACTACTTTCAGTTGATTACTAGTAGCCCACCTGTTTATGGAATGGTCAAACACATGTCCCCACTAGAAGCCCTTCAAGGTCAAGTACACCTACCTCATAACAATACTATCTATCTTAATCTCTCCCATTTTTAGTCTTGAATAATTCTCATTCGTGGCGGAGCCAAAAACATATAGACCGGCCTCACTCCTCACTCCTTTAATCATTTCCTTTATACATCATTTTCGCACTCCCAAATTTTTTGCTTGAGCTCTCCTTCGTTGATTATCGTATTATGTTTCGGGGAGCTGGACTGTTTTACATTAATATACCAAGGTCCAACACAAAGCTTGGTTCTTGCAAATTAACTTACTTATCTCTTGAAATAATCATAGTGGTACTAATTAACAAAAGCATAGAAAATATTCTACTACATGAATTTGCGCACCAAAGTGAACTCAGTCAAAAGTTTCTGCATTCCAAAGATAAAAGTCCTCCATCACACTGCAAAAGTGCAGCAAGAGTGGGGCAGTTGATAACTTGATATCCAACCATAACCCTTAAAGGACCTGAGCATTATTAACACATACTAGCATGTTTTGTAGATAAGAACACTTCATAAGTCATAATATACACATAGTGAAATGACAATTCTGGAGCTTTTAATATGTTTGCTAACCTCAGGACAAAAACAGCAGATTACATATGAAAAAAGTGCTTCATATTAGTATGGTACAGGTTTGGAAGCATTTACACCACATATATTGATGTTGCAGGTGCTATGCATGCTAACATCAGGGACAGCAAACAGTAAACGTAGTGTGATTAATCAGTTCAAGTGACAACAAAATAATTGACAATTATTCCATATACATC
This sequence comes from Plantago coronopus, assembly GCA_036897195.1. Taxonomy (NCBI): domain Eukaryota; kingdom Viridiplantae; phylum Streptophyta; class Magnoliopsida; order Lamiales; family Plantaginaceae; genus Plantago; species Plantago coronopus. The sequence goes on from JAYMSL010000885.1 coordinate 19,801, forward strand.
TTCATGTTTCATTGGATTGAAATGAACTTGCCATTCAAGAATCGGCTCTATAAAGTCGGCTTAGTTCTATAATTCGTTAGCTTAATTAATGACTTTCAACCAATTACCTCTCCGTGGTTAACATCTAACGTATTGGTTGGGGATACTAGCTCTATTCGTTCGGTAAAAAAAATCCCCTGTAAAGAGGATTTTCATACCTTTCCTTG